>PNEQ01114468.1:0-69651 GCA_003012365.1 Medauroidea extradentata
TTGATTTAGTTAGTTTCTTGCACCGTTGTATTCTACTACAGGAAGTTTTGTATTTGATGGAACCTTTTTACTGCGGAACGTATTAAGTATTTTTTAAATGTCTCTGTCCTTCCCTCTCTTACCCTCCCTCGCTGCTCGTACAATATATATATATATATATATATATATATATATATATATATATATATATATATATATACATATGTCGTGTGTGTGCATGTGTGTGTATTTATGACTAGAAATTCTCTTGCTCAGTTTATTTTTTGTCTCCCCTAGTTTTCTGGAACACCTAGAAACTACGTTATCACTTTCAGTGCAAATCTATCAGTTTAGTTACGCACATTATAGCAAGTCATTAATGATGTTATTTAAACAATCAATGTGCTAAACGACATGTGGAATTCGAGGTTTTAAATATTTACAGATAAATGGCTAAGCGTGAAGTTTTCTAGGGCAAGCGGTGATTAGCTGTGACTTTACAAAACTCTCAGTTGCTTGTGGAACTATTTGACTCGTAGAGTCAGGTATATTTCTCAGCCAGTAGCGTGTAAGAGGCAAGAGGACTAGTTCTCAGTAACACACCAAGGTCTCAGCAACACAACTGTATATACAGTAGCCGGTTCTCATACTGCTTGCCTTGGAACACGTTCACGCTTCGCCACTGTTGCAGATTTGAATTCACATATAAGCAAAATAAGTGATTTCATTGCTTAATAACATTATTCGATGTCGCTTAACTGCGCGATTTTAAAATTGATTGGTCACACTATTGCCCAAGATTGCTCCGGTAACACAAAGCTATTTCCAACCGATCTCAGAAGTCAAATGATACTATAGTGTCTTGCAGCTTAGACTTATACTACAAATTCTGATTAGGCAGATATCACTAACAGAACCAAAAATATATATTACTGACTTGTTAAGACTTAAGTTAGATTTTCTGAAGAAAAATCTTCATTGCCAATTTTTTATTAGTGGCTTTAACACACAATTCCATTTCTAATCTTCCAGATACATTTGTATTAGTATTTTTTAAATTTATAAACTAAAGAAAGGGTTATACTTAGCCTACATTACGCTGAAATACAACGTGCATTAAGTCGGATGGTCGTTTAAATTATAAATCTCACTGATATTTCTTTCAGACTGATTACATTGCAAATGTAATCAATCTTTTAAATTAAAATGTTAAGAATCCTTTATTAATATCTGTCCTGCTATGAGTTGTTATTCCCATTTAGTTTTTGGCTACCTTTTTCTTCCCTGTACCCCGTATTACCACGTCCGTCTCAAAGCTTATCATTTTTAGGCCTAAAAAAACAGCCGCACGCACAAAAACTGTCCCTTTTTTTTTCATAAAATTTTTTGGGTACCCCGTTTTGACCCTGCACTCCCTATTTCCCCCAACCCCACATATATTTCAGCAGAAACATTACTGAGTGCAAGCAAAAACAACTCGCAAATGTTTCATCGCAATCGATTGAATGGCATGGGAGCGCATACAAGACAAATATTAGAACAAACAGACATTGTTTTTTATAATTTATATTACGCTACAAAACCACGCATTTATTTTAAAAAATCAATTTGTACGTGTCTAGCACAAATAAATACACGTAAATAAGGACTTGCTTATTTTATAAACAACACACTATATAAACCCATTACATAAATTGATGTTGGTAGCTTACTGTTTACGGAATATTCCAGATGACATGCACACACCACATACTTTTATTGGGAATGTCACTTTTGTTTGAGAATTTTATTTAGAAGGCGAACTTGAAATTAATTTCAGAGAGAAATTCATTTAAAAAAAAGTTTACCAGCACATTACTTTCACAGAGCTCGCTAACGACCAAACTTTCTGTATTTGGAACTTGTGCGACGTAAGTCTGTGCGGTACTTTTAGTTTTTCCTAAAAGGAAACTCACCCAGTATTTTACGATGCGAGTGTCTCTAAAGGAGATCCAATTTCGCTGTTTTTTGTGTAGTTTAATTAGTTTCACCTGAAAACATTAAATGCTGACTGGCAGTACTTACCGAATGACCTAAATGTAACGTGACAGATTTTTATCGTACAAGGTACTATACAGATCGTTTAAATTAACTGAAATATTCATTGCATAGTTAATTTTAAATTAACTGTAGACAACATTGCTACGCCGAATTCAGGCTGTAAAGTAGTTTCTTTAAAGTAGCATAATTAATAGGCAATTTACTTCAATAATAAATTTCACCAGCAAGTAAGTTGACTAGGAATAACAGTGCATTTTAAGATTAGACCTGCTCATTTGCTGATTTAATTCACATATTTACATGCTGATTTTTTTTAAATATTGCGTAGTTATGAAGTACATAATACAAGCTATTATTTCAATTTTACCTTAGGTTTCAGACCGTTTTTTTCTTAAAATAGTCTTTGCAACTTTCTATTAAAAGCCAAAATATTTTAAGAGATTTATGATAGAGGGAAATTTGAATCCATGCTACTACGAAAATAGTACATATTTTATTGTTTTAGTAATGCATTTTGTATTCATAAATAAAAAAACTTCCTATAGTGTGGTTTGCATAAAAAATTAGCTTCTCTTATTTTACGTAAATCGAGAATCAAAAAACTATATACAGAATAACGTTATTAAAAGTTAAGCGAATTGGTTATAGTGTAAAAGAGAAAACGTTTATTGCAAGGAAATGTTTTCGAAAGCAAACTCGAACTATAAAATGGAACTATCCTATAATTACTAGGTAGTTACTTAGTGAGGAGAGAATAAAGAGATAAAACTATTTATGGCCAACTTTTTATAACATCCAGTTTTCTGTACAATACATTCTGGAGCGATTGTACTGAAGAATGTTCCACCCTAGTCAAATATTTTATCCCGTACACTTGATCATGTCATATTGTTTCTCTTTTGAGTTAAACACGTAATGAATTCAATAGACGTTTTTAACTGTGATTTTTACCAAACACTTAGGAAATAAGTTAATACTTTGGAATGTCATCTACAGTAAAGAAAAAAACTTTTCCTTCGAAGTTGATGACTACATATTCAAAGAAATAGTACCGCGGTCTGCATGAAGTTATATAAGAATGAAGATGTCCTGAAAATATTTATCGATGTATGTTTTCGCAGAATTAGAATAATGTGGAATTACAGAAGGCGGTTAAAGCAACGGTGTTCCTGACTGATCGTATAGGCGGATTTTCAAGAAACAGGAAATAGTTAAAATATGTATTTACTTTTCCTCACATACATAAGTCGACGGATGACGGGTATAATCATGTTAAATATTACATAAGCGTAGGGGCTTTGTAGTCCATGGCGGTTAATGTATGAATTTGATTTAGATAATTCACTCTGATGGAAAGAGTATTTCAAACCAATTGACAGGTACGTCTTGATAAGGTGAAATCTTTATAGTTAGTAGAAAACTTTGTCACGTCAGTAATTGTAAAATTCAATATTCCTCTATGACAGAAATGTCGTGGTCAATGTTTCCCCGTATTAATCACAAATTAAACAGGTTAAAATCACGGAGGAGGTTGTACCGGCAAGGCTATGATTCCCTGTTTATAACATTTTCGCAATTACTATTTTTTATGCCCAAACTACAGTAGATATCAGAAATATGCTTGTACGTTTGCTGGTATACAATGGTTGCCTCCATATTGGCTAATTTTGTCAAGACCGTAAATTATGGTTTTGGCTTGTTATGTAATTTACGAATCATACTTGCCAACCTTTACGATTTATCCGTAAAAAGTACGGCAATGGTTGCGCTTTTACGATTTTACGGGAACTTGTAAAGTTTTACGGATTTTAGACGTTCCGTGATTAAATGCGCATTTGTTTGTAGTCAGAAATAGCGACAAACAGTTTGGCTCAGTCCTACCAACATAGATTGCATTTCGAATCATGTTTCATTTGAATAACGTGTACTAATGGCCGTAAAATAAGCTTTTAGTGGGAATTCAACTGTTGGTCACAATTAGTAAGTCGTACGAACCAATGAGAAAATTACGGTTGAAAGCCAATAGGTGGTTTTCTTCAATAGGCAGTTTCAAAATGGCGGAGTGCGCGTGGGATTTGTTTAGAATTATGCCGACGGAGTCAACAGATTCTTCACACGTGGCAGCTGTTGAGTTTGCGGTTGAAACACTATTCTGCAGCTATTTTATTACGAATCACGCATATGGATACCGTTATCACGTGTCAAAGTCTGAAGAGAAACACTTGGCGTGTGTTTGAGAGGACGCCTAACCTATTCATACAAACAACATAATGTGTATTCGGAGCAAAATATGTTCGTGAAGCGTACGTAAAATAATATTGCTTTGAGTGAAATTCGTGTTTATTATTAATTGTGAAGTTTGCGAGTTGTAAACGTATTTACGTATTTAATAAAATAATAAAACATGGCGTTACCAACTGTATCATAGCTTATTTTAAACAAACGCTAGATTCCCAACTTTGTAGTGAAACGGATTTCCTTTAGCAGCATTATCAGTGCGAAATATTTATAAAAGTTTTTGTTAGGTCTGGCTAATTTCATAACATAGTTGCAGGTTGTGTGTGTCTATTAATGTAGGAGGTTTTCTGCACTAGGAACAAAAATTATGACTTGTATTGAATTATACATAAAACAAAAATGCCTGCGATACTAATTGGAGTGAAAATGCAGCAACAAAAGTCATTATGTAATAGTAAAATTTTTAATGGCACTGTAACATTATATATAAACCATTATAATGGTTCAAATGTTTGTCTATCACAGTCTTATATTTTTCGTTATAGTAGGTGCAAATAATTGCGTAAGTATTAACCACAATTTTAAGATGCACGAGTTTCAAAGAATAGAAAAAAAAATTAGTAGAATGTGGTTTTGCAGAATGTTTTGAAATGGGTCTACGTATGTGTATGCTTATTAAAAAATATTTCAATAACTTTCTGGAAATTGAAACCTGTTAACTTTATCAAAGTTTGATAAATTTGCATAAAACCTGTCAAAACGTGAGAGTAAAAAATTGCCGCGTGCAATTTACGCTAAAATTTAACAACTGGTAGGTATTATTTTAACAATTCTCTTCATGGAAAGTTGCCAAGAAAGTTTGTTAATTGACTTAATAGTCGAAACTGTGTACTACTTGTCTGATGTAAGTATCGCGGCAGAACCCATTTTAAGGGCGGTGCCTACTATGATTGTGAAGAGACGTGCAGACCTTTAACAATCCTGATTTTACTCGCAAACCATTCCACGTGTCGTCACGTGGCTAGGATACGAAAAGCGTTTAAGGACCTTTGCACAGTCCTATTTATTTGCTACACAATACTTTAGTTTCTAACAACTACTTTTTTTGAGTACGAAAATGACTGAACTGACACTTATCACAGTGATTTCCATGTAGGAGTATTCATTTTCAGGAGAGTCTGAATAAAATAGGCCTTTAGAGCGAACCTTTACCTTTTGTAGCGTACGATAATAATACAGTGCTGTCGTTGAATGTCCCATAGGGAAAACAGTTCGGCAGGAACCTTGCACGTTAGTTCAGTGCTTGGCTCGTTGTAGCGTACGATAATAATACAGTGCTGTCGCTGAATGTCCCATAGGGAAAACAGTTCGGGAGGAACCTTGAACGTTAGTTCAGTGCATGGCTCGTTGTAGCGTACAATAATAATACAGTGCTGTCGCTGAATGTCACATAGGGAAAACAGTTCGGCAGGAACCTCGCTTCAAGGTTGCTCTTATATCACCGTCACTGCAGAGCCTCTAACGCTTAGGTAGGTGGTGTCCTTAATTAAGCAAAACTGCGTAATAGATTGCTGATATTAGTTCTCGTATGATATTATAAAAATGATAATAACAAAAACAGTATAAGCAGACGATCATGACCTTAAGCACATGGTAAACGTGGCAGACATTGTCGTAGGATGGGAGTTTTTGGTGGGTGATGTGACATTTCTCTTTTTCTTCCGCCGCCAACCCTATCTGATCACATCAAGTACATTGGTCGCACCAACATGACTGTGCGCGTGTCTCACAATTGAAACAACTAGCCTTATAATCCTTGGTGACCCTGGCTAAGGCATGCAACCATGTGTAAATATTCCTGTTACGATATACAGCATATGCGATACATTGAGGAGAAAGGTGGAACATTTTGTCAAGTCTTACTGCTAATGAACAAATCACTTTCCAGAATTATTCTTTCATCAAATTGTTCTTAACATAAAACTATTATTTATTGAGATTTTAGAGACATGCTTGTTAAATTAATGGAATGTAGTATGTGCCCTAATATCAACAGATGAAAGTGTCATCGAAGTCATTCTGTAGCTTAACACGTTTAATTTCACTCAAAATTGTTTCATTCGTATAGTTTGAATAGTTTTTACTTCGCGTAAGTAACGAAAATACTCAAATCGCGCTTGTACGAAAACTGTGCAACCGAAAAATATGTAACAGTTAGCCATCGTTTGGTGAAATACAAAATTACGAATTTTTATGTGCAGAGCGCTCTTAATGATTTACTGTTGAATGAGCAAACAAACAAGTGTGCTTACTTCTCGGAAACGCAACTTCATTAAATAGTAGGCTTGGTGTCACGTGTCCATCAAATTTGTACATAAATTCTAACTACTGCGAGCAGGTATTGAACTACTTAGCGATTTTCCATCACAGCGCAAACTACAGTAACATGTATCCGACCAATAGTGACAGTGAGTCAAATATCTTGATTTGAACGGTTTAAAAAATACCAAAGTTCGTAATAACTTGAGAGTTTTCAGCGTCTTTTAACGCCAAGGTCTTGACAGCCGATGATACGGTTGAAAGAGAGGAAATTGGAGCTGTGGTGGAATGATGGCTTGAGGAAAACGGGAGAGCATCGAGAATGTCAACCAACAAATGTCTTCGACAGACAAGATTCCCACATGCATATCTCCATGTCGATCCCGTCGGGAATGGAGCCCAGTTGGCGGGAAGTGCGCGTGAATCCTAGCCACTTTGCCAACCTCTGCCCTGCTACACGCGTAAGATTTGAAACATTCCATACTTATTACATTGTTGATGTCATTCCATATATTCCATGAAGCTCAAACACAATTTGCTACTACTATGCACAGAGCTTTAAAATTGCCTTGCGCTAGCAGGTTCGAAATTGTATTGCTAAACAGCACTTGTTCAAAAGCGTTATAAACACTGCAATTATAGCTGTAGAATTACGCAAAAACACGGTGTTCTAAGTATCTGATACACGGTATAATTCTTTTGAGGGAATGAAATCTGATGTGGTGGGTAGAGGCTGAAGTTTAATCAAGCCAGTGGCATTTAAATTCGGAATGTCTTTATTCGCGCAGGAAACTGGATTGCTTATTGGTTTCTCCGATCACTGTGGTCCGTACCGTTTGCTACCGACAAGGGCTTTATCTGGCAGGAACCTTGTGTAATGAGGAGACGACTAATTATGTTTCGCCTCTTTTTAAGCCACTTATTTTGTCTTGGTGCGACCCTTCCTAGCCTCGCCCCTCAAGGACTCTCACAAAGGGATTTTCGCGGATCTCCTAACTGAGCAGCGGCTCCTGCGAGGAATTTTTGCTCGTGGCAGGCGGAGGGATTGGTGGCCTCGAGTGTCAGTGGGGCGGAGGGGGTGGGACTTAGATGCTGGATGCTCGTTATGGTAATACCGCTGTACAAGGTTTCTCCTCAAAGAGAGCGCGCGAGTTCTTACCAGGGAAATACGACCCGTGGCGCGACTTTACTTTTCACCCTCTCTGCCCCACCTGCCACCGAGTTTCTCTTCCCTCTCCGTGATTACGGTTAATTAATTAAAATGAGATTTTATAAAGGATTTGCTGCATTGTTTGCCGCCTCATTTTCCTGTGCCGCTGCCGTTTTCTCGCTTTGTAGCGCCCGCAAGACTTACATTTATCTTATTCCAACCCTCCCCTCGCAATGCCTCACCACCTAGAAGTCCTGAGCGTATTCTTTTTATCTGCGGTGTCTCCATCTCTCTCTCTCTTCTCTCTACAGCGCTGTCTCTCTATCTCCTTCTTAGATGCTGCGTTTGCGACTGTTATTTATTTTCTTAATCTCACAGAGCAAGTTGGTTCATTGTGTCCCAACCCAAGGACTTGGGGCCGTCGAAGCAAAAACCGCTCATGAAGCTCCTTTATTTTCCCTTTCGCATGCTTTCCAGAGAAAACCAATCCGCGGCAAAGCTCGTTGACTACCCTGTCATCATTCCTGGTTCAGACATATTAACTCCCCCCCCCCCACCTCACACACCATCCAAGAACATTATTTAATCGTTAATAATATTTTGTTCTTTACGTGGTTGAATTGCAAAGTCTGCAGAGTGCTTTACGGAGGGAACTTTCTTGAACAAGATAGCTTGACATCTATTCAAGGCAAGGAACGCGGTGGTCGAGTGGTAAGACCTCACGCCTCCCACCTAGGGTTCGGTCCCGGATTTTTCGCATATAGTAAACGTAGCGGACGTTGCGGTTGCTCGGCGGGTTTTCTCTAGGAGCTCCCGTTTCCTCCACTTCTCTCGTTCCGTCGCTGCTCCACACTCATCTCACCCTCACCTCGTCCTTCTCTCGGGCCGGAGGGCGACAGGCATGTCTCTAGTCAAGCAGCCGGCCCGACCTTCACACTGACAACTCTCTCATAAACAATGTGATATGGCCTGAAGTAGGGAACATGTAGGGCATTTACATTTCAATCTTAATTTTTATACAATAAAGTACTGCTACATCGTGCCATTAAGCTTGACAGGCTAATTGGTTAAGAAACTCTTTGAATATCATTTTCTTAGCAGTTATTTTATCCTATGACATGCAGAATATTTTAAGTTTGATATTTTTTGCCAGTCGTGTGGTAAGGTCATATATGGTAACACTTGTGACTGAGTAAGTGAACAGTTTAGCTTAAGTACACAGCGTTAAAATTTTTGCTAGTATTTATTTTTGTCTATGTGTTTAACTTCATGAAGGAAATTATAAAATCCCAAAAATGTATTTACTCTTGAAATACAAATCCTTGGTCTGTAACGCACGCTTTTTAATCTATTTTGCATGTTTTAACAATGTACTAAATTGTGTGACACCTGGAGCGATGAGTGATTTTACATGTTGAATTGTCACAGTTTTATTTATTGTAGTATATAATTTCAGTGTGAATTATTAAAGTTGTGTAAGACATTTTTGTTTGTTATTTGTATGCTACTGTGTTTTATGTTACTGTAATATACACATTTTTACTATGACGTGCTGATGCTATAGGAAAGCAATGGAAGCCAAAAATTTTCACAAGTGGAACATTTATTATATACACGTAGTAGACAAAAAACTACAACTATCGCACTAAACTGCTGATTAATGCTGCCTTGAACAGCGTAACGTAGTATTAATATTTTTAAAACTTTGAAATTGTGAATGTTATTTTGCCAATGTGATTTTGCACCAGAAAAGCTAAAATTTTACTGATTCGAGCATTGCAACGAATCCTGGAACTAAATATTCTATTTGCATAGTACGGACCTCTTTGGGATTCTAGGATTTTCAAAGGTTAGGATACTGAGAAAGGAGATGAATGCAGTTTACAAGTGATTTATTTCACTATGGTGCCTCCTAATTGGGTCATTATTGAGCATGTAAACTCTTTTGAACTGTCTGATAAAAATATAAACTAAAATTTATTGTGCCACTTTGTCGAAGGAATAGAGCCAAAATATAATCCCCCCCCTGTACCTATTTGACCGTGCTAAGTGGGAGATCATTCATTAGCTTGAAGTATAATATAACTTGCTTGGCATAATATAGGTGGCCTGATGCATGCAAATGAGTTATCATCCATGCGGTTCTATATATTCGTAACTATGTTATCGAGTTCCTTCAGTATGTAAATGCAATGGTATAATACCTACTACAGCATACGTTGCACCTCATAAGTTCGGTTCATTTGCCCTTATCTACCGACGTTAAGACAGTTGTAAAATCTCTTGTATTACCGGATGGTTGTGTAAGGCCTTTCCGTAAATCACACTTTACAGAAGCATGTCAAATAAGAAGTGTATTATTCTACACGAAATTCTTCTTTCTGAATAAACAAACAACCAGAAGCTTTTTAAGGTAGTATTAGTGTAGCTGTAAAATAATATGGTATAGTTATTTGAGGTAACTTTTTACCGGCAGGGCAACTTTCTACCAACAGCCTAGTTTAATTTCAAATAAAATATCTAAGAATTTGAAAATACCTTTGTGTTCTAGATGAATAAATTTGTTAATCTTAAAGTTTGCATAGTGTTTGAATACTACAAAACTATTATATAAAAGAAAATGCCTGGGACAACGTTACACCAATATGGCAGAAAGTTACCTCAAATGACTGTATACTGAATGTGAAGACATGTTTAACTGCCAACAAAATCACTTTTTGTGTAACCATATGTAACAATGATAATTATAACAACTGTTGGACTTGACATATTTGTGAATGTCCTTGTATTATGTATGAAATGATGCAGTGAAACATGTTGTAATTTATGTAAATCGAAATGACCTTCCTAATATATTTAAAACTTTTTATAGTAAATAACCTGGCTGTCCAGCATACATCAAGACGTTTCGCTAACTAGGAAATTGTGGTTACAATTCAAATTAAAAACCAAAATAAATTTGTGGTTTTAATGTAATAGGTACTTCTTTATGTAAAACAGAAAAATGATGCCAAATTAAACTTTTACAAATAGATTGAAACAAATTAATTTCGTATGACAGTCAATTTATGCTTTAAACTGTTTGGCTTTATGCATGTCCCTTGTGTTTCCTGATGGAGAAGGAGAATGGCGGATGTGTGCATGCATATTGGTTGCTGCGCTGCCGGAAATGGAACGTGCAAACGCGCAGATCGAACTGCAATTTGCGTGCGCTGCCCAAACCGAGAGCGGAGAGCGGAACGACGGCGCGCATAAGGGCGGAAGTCCCGTGACATGTGATAAACAACACAGAAAATTGTCAGCTGTTAGGCGCACTGCTCCAAAATCTCGTATAGATCAGTCGGAATACTGACGCAGTGCTGTTTGTTCACACGAGGTCTGACGAGGAGAACGTCAAGTTGATGTTGGTATGCACCACAGGAGAATGCGCGTAGACATTCGTAATCCCCCAGTCATACGACAAACCATTATGAGGCACGTTTTAAAACACTTACGTTCGTGATCATATGTTATTTTATTTTAATATCGTTTAAATGATTTATAAATAAGTAATATTGGGAATTGTTTTCATTGTAAATAGTAACAAAACTAAACAGATTTTCCTCCTTTGTCTAAAGGCAGATTGAAAACTTCAAATAAAGTTAATGTCAGTAATTTCATAGTTGTTACTTATTTACATGGAATTTTCACACACACGCTCTCACACACTCTCTCACACAAGTGAACAATTTGATGTAAAACATGTTCGCTAAACAAACATCTTGTGAATATGCGCTAACTGGAAAATTTATTTGAAAGAAAGTCACCGGAGATTTTAAAAAGGAGAATGAATACTTTAAAACACGTGCATGTAATATTGTAAAATTTTTCAACACTTACGGCAATAAATTAACCAGAATATCAAACTACTATTCTGTATTCTGCATAAATAAATTCCTATTAATTAATTATTAACTAGTAAATATTTTTTCAGGGACTCTTACATTTTATCACAAACGTTATGGATAGTAATGATAAAGATATCCATATTCGATTGAATGTATGTGAATGGTTGATCAAGAATTTTTTTACACAACCTAACGGGATGAGCAACTTGACAAACACTAACGAAGATGTACCGATACTTGCCAACATTAAAGCACGTTAGCTACCGTTTTCTCAGTAGTAGCTCCAGTTTAGGTGATTTCACATTCAGTCTACATTCCCATGTTTTAACGTCAATATATCTGACGAAACAGTTTCCAAGTAAACGTGCAGAAAACCATAATATGACATGCGTTAATCCCACATCAAGTGAGTTAGTGAGGGAGAGAGAGATTTTGGTCAGCGTCATCGCGGTCTTCAGCGTGGGTGAGGGGTGACATGAGGTGAGTGTGGAGCAGCAATGGATTGAAAGAGCGGGGGAAACAGGAGATCCCGAGAAATAACGCCAACTAACCGCATCGTCCGGCACGATTCCCATATGCAAAAGTCCGGGGTCCGACCCCGCCGGGAATCCAACCCGGACCCCAACATCAAGTGATCCAGTCCACACCTCGATGATTCGTGTGAATTGCCATTCTTTCAAAATGAGTTTATTTTATTTTAAAGTAGTGACAACAATCAAGTTTAATTATTGTTACTTCTGAGTTTTTCCTACTTTAATCATTTGCATGTAAGTACAATATATAAAAATGAGCACAACACATTGTTTCTTTAACAGAACAGACGAGTCCGTCGATGCTGTGCATACATAATTGTCTTTTTACCGACGTGTTTTATAAGCTCGTGCTTGGTTCTTCGTCTCATCTTTACTGTACGAGAAATGAGGAAGTGAAATGAGATTATGTATGAACAATACAAATAGCACAACTTATCTAAACATTGTACAGTGTCCCCATATTAGGATAATAATAATGATACCTACAATAATAGTTTATTCAATGCACAGAGCGTGAGTTGTGAGTGAGAGCGGGTGAGAGTAAGTAAGCAAATTCCTGGACAACACACTAAAAGTTTTCTAGTTTTAGGTTTTCGTGGAGACAACCGTGCTTTAAACTACTCTAAATAGCATGACCACACGGAAGCTGGTCAGCTAGGTACCTGGATAAATTCCTCTAGAAGATAAAATACAGCAGTTAGTCATTACTCAAAATTTATACTTGACAAAATGTCCGCTATTAAATACTCACTCGAAAAGTACAGTAGCATTAAAGGAAGATCCTAAATGAAAATCAAAAGGCTTATTGTCAAATAAATTGCTGACAACTTAGGCGCGAAGCTAGTTATCCAAACGAGCTTCGTATATAGTTGTACTTGGATCGTGGTAAAACATGTCGGAGACACGTGTAATTCAATAAGTAAATTTTTTTAAATTGCGGTTCTAGACAAGGCGGTCATCAAAATTGCTCTCTTTACCGCGAACAGACTAAAAAAATAATCAATAAAAGTAATTTTACTGTAAGGTAAAAAACGTTTATGTAGGAAAGAGGCTTTCGTAATGTATTGTATCTGTCACTATTTTCTGAAAACATTTATAAAAAGTACTAAAAGGAGCAATTTCCGTTTACTGCCGAAATTGAGATATTGACACCGATGAACTGTACTACTCCATAAACCATAAATCATATGTTTGGTTTCCTTGGATACTCACAAACATATAATTTTTCTTGAATATGTAAGGAAAAACCCATCCAGGTAGTGTGGGTGACTTCTACTGTACATTTTAGCACAGTGCAGATAGTTCCTTTTGATACCAACAACCTCAAGTGTTGTGTCATATGTCGTAGTAATAAAGAAGTAGGTCCTCTGGCGAGATGTTCATGACCTGACACCCCAGTACGTTACAGTGCGGCGGTCTGTGAAGAAACAATGACCAGAAACAACACTCTGTCCTACTTAGGTCTGTGTCACTAATGAGATGACGGCATCCTCATCCCTGATTCATAGGAAGCACCGAGAATACTCTTTTCTACATTACACTTCTAAAACCATTACACAGAGCAAGTAGTAATCCATTACAAGACGTTACACATTACTCTGGGAATGTAGTTTCTGCATCAAATATTAATTGTACTTTGTTTTTCATCTACGATATGTTAAACTTTACACATACGAATTATAAGAATCGGAACTCATCACATTATTTTAATTTTTAGAAACTAATGTTCATAATTCTTTAAAAACCATCTAGAATACACACATACATATATATATATATGTTAAAACACTCTTGTTTTAATAGCCCCAAAAGTAGTATGTGCTCGCCCTGTACCAGATTACTGGTGTGATATAAAATCCCGATAAAGTTGCAAAACAAGAGAATCATGACAAATGTTAGGAGTCATGTGTTGCCTTTATAAAAATATTCACTATTTCAACGCCAGTTTAAATTATTTAACTCTTTCTGTAAACATGTGCCAAAGCTGTAGTCTACAAGCTTCTTGAAGTCGCTATGATGATGTAACCAAATATTTACGCTTCGAAATCACTGTGAATATCAGTAAACTGTCTATATTTAACCATTCTTCTTTTCAGGTTTCTTAATTTTCTTGTTAAATTTTTCATTTGAGATTGTATTTCTTGCTTCAATTATGTTTTTTTTTCCTGTACTCGTCTAACGCTAGTTTGGAAACCATGGGTGCAATAAAACAAAATTTTTCTTGGCGTTCTGCAGTCAATACTTGCATGCTATACTCAGAAGCTGTTATCAGTATGTACACTGACATAATTTAATTAAAAATAGTGCTTTTAAGATTTTTAGAAGATTTTATTTCTTCTTCTTACTCACGACTTTATATGGACTGTTGTGTCAGTGGTGCTTTACTAAGTTACAGGTAATACATTACGCTGTATGACTACATATATTTTGCGTAAATAAAATACATAACCACAGGAGCTGTAAGGGTGATAAAGACACGACACGTCGGGTATAATAATGAATACTATGAAGGTTATACTATAATGCGTACTATTAAGCACGCGGTGGTATTTACTGTATTGCGTACTGTGATACATACTATTATATTTACTATGATATACACTATGATGCATACTGCGATGCGTAGAATGATTCATAATATGATCCATTTTTCGATGCATACCGTGATGCATACTATAATATAAACTGTGAGGTAAACTATGATGCATACTACCATTGAGTAAAAATGATACTACTATGCAGACTTTCATACATATTTTGATGCATGCCTTGGTGCATACCATTATGCATACTTTGATCCGACGAGCGTGTCTGTATCAGCCTTACCACTTTTCTGCCTATGTGCATAAGTTACGCAAAATATATTTGGCCATACGGGGTCCTTGATTATCCAATAGCTTACTTGCATGCCCACACCACTGTCACAAGAGGTCGGATAAAATGCTTAGTAAATTAGATACAAACCAGCATGTACCTGCACGCAAGAAACTCTCTTTGATGTGCAGTTTTTTCCTTGTAGTCTCACTTCTCACTTTGCCGGCTTACCAAATAATTTTATAGGTACTTATATAATGATGATGAAAGAAACGCTGCTAATAATAATGATAAAATAAATGCTGCGGGTTATATTGGTACTTAAAATATCACGGAGCAGAAATTCGTTGCCCAAAAAACATAGCGATGAAATCATCTTACTGAAATAAAATTTGAGAAATCCGGTTGGAAAAAAGAAACAAAACGAAAACATTTTAAAATGCTACTTGTACAAAGACGACAAAATCCAAAGATTTTAACAGCTTTTAGATATACGACTGTATCTTCGCACTACTATTGGCACTGTTGTATAATTATATGATGGTAACAAATTATTCACTAATCAAATATTTTACGGCAGCTAAACAGAATAATATGTAACGTAACTAAAATATTTGTTTCTCCTTAAGAGCTATATATAACAGGCGCTAGGTAAAGAGTTTCACGTGCGGGGACAGGGGAGAAATAACGTCTTGACTTGTTCGCGTGTCAACAACTTGTTACCTTCATACACGTGGCGCGAAAACAATGTCCAGTTTTCGGTCGTTGGCTATTTCTATACGACTTTTTACTTACGGAAAGTACACAGTAAATTCCAGTGCATGCTTTTCTATTTTTGTATTACAATTACGGTTATTTTTACGTGACAGTAGTCTGAAATACCCGTTTTTAGCTTTTTAGGTGCCCCTAGACCCTGTTGTTAAGCATGATATTTAGAAAAAATAGGGAAGCATACTTTCAGATGTGTTTTCGTTTCGTCGATAGACGTTGAACGCACGTTTTGTAGTATATCTTAAAATAACTTCCCCCTAACTTGCTGCAACGCATTTTATGCGCTAGCTGCATGGGGCTCTTAAGGCCATGATTACAGATGATGGTTTATCGCGGGAAAATTTGACTATTTGCTACGCTGCAACGTACATTCAGCTTATGAAAAGATGACTGGTTTTCGCTTGTACGTTAATCTGTCGCCCTATTTGACGGAGCTGATAAGAATTCCGCATTGTAATATTCAGTGCATGTTGTTGGTTTGCAGGCAGCTACTTCGTGTCAGTGTTTTCAAGGCTATGTTGGCGCAAAAAAATTTCGCGATATACCATCACCTATAGCCATGTTCTTTCATTTATTTCAAACAATTGCAAATAACTTTAATATTTTTTTAACCAAATATTTTGAAAAATTAAGGGACTGTGAAGAGTCATACGATACATAATGTAGCCAGAGCGTTCTGTAAAATAACGTACCGTGTGCTAGCAAAAAATTATTTTCCTTCATTTTGGCTTATTTTGAAAACAAAATATGCGATATTTCAGGGGTAAAAATCTAACAATCCGTTTGGTCTATTGCCACAGAAAAATTTAGATACAAACGATGATATTTAAGTGTGAGAACTGAAAGAATGTATTTCTGATATACGAATTAATTTGCGTTAAAAACATATTTTCGAAACCACTGCAAAACTAAAGAGCGACTCCTAAACACACAGCCTACTGTGCGGAGCTGCAAGTAGAAATCCTTAAATTTAAAGTATTTTTTTCTAAAGTGAATGAATACATCCCTAGCACAGTCATATGAAACAAATATGCTTTCTTTACAATGACTCATTAAATAACCTTGCTAGGTCTCTCCAGTTAAAACTCTCTAGCAATATAGGAACAACGCTGCATGATCGTGCTCGCTGTTTGGAAAATAATATGTATTGACACCCGAAACATAACCACATTCGTATGCTTTAACGCATTCATATATTTTATTGAGATCGTTTTTTTAAATGATGCAACGTGTACGATTATTTAAAAGCCTCACAAATTTCTTTTCACTAAACAATGAACGTTTAAGTTTAAAATATGTAAATATTTAAACGCTCACTTGTTTCCATCACTATCGTTTTCTGAAGTCAAAAATAAGTTTCTGGACACTTAAACTCATTTTCAGCATCGACGCAATATTACAACAGTATATAGGCAGTCGGAGTAAAGTGAGCACTTAAATAAGCCCTGCTATAATTCTATTTTCAGCCAATTTGTATATTTTTACAAGTAGTGTAATGACTAACGACGGGAAATGTCTAACCTCTCGGGACACGTCACTTGATGTTTGCGCGTGCAAGATTAATTGTGCAGTTAGTAGGAATCTATACAATTTGATAAAATAAAGTTTATTAATTATACAAAACACGTTTATGTCGGTTTCGGTAGCTTTTGTTTCAGCACTGTTGTATTTAAATAAGAAAATACACGAAACTATATTGCGTAATTGCGCTGCCAACCACACAAGCAGTAATGTACCTAAGAGTTAATATTGAATTACGTGCTGCAACGGCTACCAAAATTTTTCAAAGGTTAAATTTTTAGTGCTCACTTTAACCTGAACGACCTGTGCTATATAAGAATCAGCGTCTTCATAAAATTATATTGTATTTAATAAGTAATGTTACATGCACAATTATAGTTATAAATAAATAATAACATCAAGACGTTACTGAAACTGAGGCGTTGTTGTCACCCTACGAGACGCAGACTTGTGAATTAGGAGATGGTAGGCGAGCAACTTCTGTGAGGTACGGCATAAAGCTAGGCACTACAATGGAGCAGCCGAGGAATGTGAAAATCCCTGTGGATAAGTGAAACTTCCAACATCGCCGGGAGTCGAACCCGGATCACATCGAGGGGCGAGTAGTCTTCCCACTACACCATCGAGGCCCCAATATTTATAATTTCATTCGAATCAAATTGTTGCTATTTTAAGACATGTCTTGAAAATATCAAACTAAACTATATATGTCAGAGCTGATAGAAAATTACTTTTAGCTACTCAAATGTAATGAAGGCCAATTATAGCATAAAATATTACTTTCTACGGATACTAGTTTAAATGTACATTTGAAATATTTTGGGTGGACATATTATTACAGTTTATGTAGCCTGAAAATATTTGCTTTGTTTTAACATAAAAAAAAGAAAAGGGAACAGTATTTGCTTTCTATATTAATTAGGTCATTGTTTTGATGCGATAGATGTAATTAACGATTTCTGAGAAGGTTTTCTTCAGAAGCCGTTATACCAGAAAATAAAACAAACAGTCGCACTCGTGTTCCTGAACCCTGTGTGTATACCTGATGACGGGAACAGATTCCAGTTCCCGAAACGTCGTAACACTGTCTGTCTGGAAAACTACTGAGTCTTGTTTCGTCTCTTCGTTGTGTCGTTTGTCTTTTCTGTATATGTCTGTTATCTGTTGCGTTTTGTCTCGTCTATTTGTTGTGTCTTTTTGTTATTTTTCTGTTCGTGTCTGATATTTGCTGTGTTTTTTGTTTCATCTCATCGTTGTGTCGCATGTTACTTGGTTTTTTATTTTATTTGTTATTATTCTCATTTTCATTTATTATCTGTTTGTTCCTTGTTTCTATTTGACCCGATTCCATTTTGGAATTTCTTGTTGTGTATGTATCTTGCTGACAAAAGCATACTCTGCTTATATTATGGTTTTCTTTTATTTGTATAGTTTTCTTTGACAGTCGTTCAATTTGCAATGGAGTACGTCCAAGAAACTGAATCCAGTCAAACATGACCATGATGTGCAGGCCTACAGTAGTACTAACAGTGACCTGGCTAGAATCTTTCCGTAGTACACAATTTCGCAATTGTAACATTTGATTACTTCAGTGCGTAAAGCAAGTCAGCAAGCATTTTCAGGTTTAAGAAAGTTTCTTACATTAAAATAATGTTTGCGTAACATGCTTTCATGATAATTGTAACAATTAAGTACTTACTGTTGTCTTGAAAATATCATGTCATTAGTTTCCCTTAGAGTATAGCCTATAGGCTATTTGTACTCTGTTCTATCTACAAATGAATCACGTGCATGCATGCTAACTTTAGAACCAGTATTTAAAATCTATTTCTGTATTGGATATGGCCAAGATGAAGCCCTAGTTATGAAATGCAGCAACTGACAGTTAGTAAACTAAGCTTGACCCTAGGCGCTCTTCCTGTATGTTTATTGTATCCTTGTAAGCAAGGCGACTCCTGGAATTGGATTTCATTCTTCCGTCTAACTCTGTTTATGTAGTTCACGTTGGAAGGGAATATCTTCAGGAATGTATTTATTTACTCGTCGTTATGTAATCTGTGTCGGCAGTTATAGACCGTGCTTTTAGACATGAGTCATTATATGATCTGCCATTTGTGACGAAGTTACGATGAGCTCACGCTTTCTAGTCAAGTGCTACTGGAATTAGGTTACATACATGTTGGCTTATTGCCCGATTTAGAGACGGTGGAATAAACATTTACATTTTAAGTGCTAATTGTCTATCGCCAATGTGTGTGTGTATATATATATATATATAATCAAAAATCTTAACATGATAATCATTTGCGTAAAAATTTAATTTAAAGAAAATATGGTGTGATGAATGTTTTAAAATTTTAAAAAAAAATTAAATAAAATCAAACACCACGTTTGTTTTCATAGTTGACGATTTTTTTTCTAGTTTCACTACTGTGAATTTCACATTTCTGCGTACTAAATGAACATACATATTTGTTTAGCCAGCACTTAGGAAACACTCCTAAGCAATTAGTCATCGAGAAGGATCAATGCCATGAATATTTTTAATTCGAAAGATTATGGCGGGTCCATCTTTAGCCTCGTCACAAACATAAATAGATACCTACGTAAAAAATTATTACTTCAATTACTCTTTGCTATGTAAGTATAGTACATCAAATAATTCCCCCCCCCCCTTCCCAATATGAATTCAATTACTAATCTGTTTTTATCGACGTAATGCTCGAGGTATGTGGATAACGCCGCTAAAGCAGACTATCGTAGTGAGCACAAGTGAAAGTTATAAAAACAGAAAATATAGACGGAAATAAAAAGGTGCTCTATTAAAAATATACGTTACTATCCGTCCCTTCCTCGGCCGGCACTCACAACAGTTACGGCCGACGGAAAACATGACTTCAAAAAACAAATTAATTAGAAAAGCAAGCAGAGCGGCTGCATGATTAGTATTTCGCGTTAACAATGTTTTGTTACCTGCAGCATTCTATCGACGTGAGATTGAAACGGAGCCAATCCTCACACACCCACTGACACTTTAGAAACTTACCTGTCAAAACACTCGCCGTCAAAATCGGTTCGTTCACTTCACTTCATTTCATTCTGTTTTGATGGCCTTGGGACAGCCCGTACAACCGTAAACAGGTCAAATAGGTCCGACAAGGCCCGAGTGTTTAACTTTACTGATAGCGGTATTAATAACAACAAATTTTTTGACAATTCGTCACTATCTTCACGAACAGTACATTATATTTTGACCCAAATACCTTCTGTCTCCCAGGAATATTATGATAAGAGACACTGCAAAGTAGCGATAATGTTTAACATAGTCTCCAATAAATTGTATTATATTAACCGTGACACTTGTGAAAGGTTATGGGACAAATCAGACACGCTTTGTGTTCAAGCTGTGCAGTTCTAATTGTGATTGTTGAATAGAGAAACAATACTGCAAATAAACGATGGTCAATATGAATACAAAACATTCAGTGCTATATACAGTATATTGGAGCCTAGTAAATTTTTAACTTTTCCCAAGATTTTCCAGTGTCTTTCTTCCTTTGCTCACCAGCAGTGATACTTAGTGCCCGGAAGTTATCGCTAAAATATTTTGCCCCACTTTGTTTCAGTGCTGTTTCGTTTTGTTCAATTCCTATACGGCTGTTTATCCAGGTGAACGTAATCCTGGTTCCCAGGTTATCCATAGTCAACAGCTGTTGTTTTATTTTGAGGACTATTTTGGATGGGGTATATGATTGGTTTAATGACTGCCAAGCTGTCAGCAAACTTAACGAGTCAGTATACACCCAAATGTTCAGAGACACAATTAATTCAAATGCTTTAAACATAACATAAGATTCAGTGTAAAATGTGGATACCTCACGTGGCAGTTTATATAACCCTGTCCTGCTAAAGTGAGGAATAAAGCAGGAGCAATCAGCCAAGTCCTTGATTTTTGAGCCATCAGTGTATACATTCAAATACTTAGAGGTATTACTTAAATGAGCTTGAACGTTTTGCTGAACGTCCCAGGTCAGAAGATGCTCATTGCGTGTTTCAAACAAGTCAACCACATTAGGGGTATAAAACAGTGTCTGAAAGTTAACCGTAAAAATGTTATCTGCTTTTCCTGTGGTAGCTGTGGCATGTACTTTTTGATGTTGGTAGAAGGTCCAGGTTCATGTTATTTATTATCGTCCGAATCGGGTTCATTTAAAAAAAAGAAATATTTTATCCAGTACTTGTTAGAGATGTATAATATCCTCAGATGAATGGGAGCGATATTACCTTCGATGTCGAGTGCATCAATAGGAGACGATTTTATTGCCCCTAAATATCAGCTGAGAAAATTATTCAGTATTTTTTGCAGGATAGCAAGGTATGTTTTACTGACTGATATCATAAGCAAACTTCGATAGTGCAGTTTGCTTCTAACGAAAGACTGATACAATTGTATTAAATATTCAGGATCTGCCCCATTTGGCGTGACTGAGTCATTTAATCATGTTTAGGGCTGTTGGTAGTGTGGCATCCAGGTTACCTAATCTGTGCAAACCCAGTAAGTTTGAAGTCTAGCACAATTCCTAGATATTTATGAGTAGTGACACTGTCAATTTTTTGCTATAAATATTTATATTCAGAGCAATATGATATGGATTTATGGGATGGAGACAGTTTATTAATATACAACCAATTTTCAAGCCTTAGAAGTGCATCGATCATTATTTATTGTGTTTGTTAGGTCTGTTGGGCTATATGAAAAAGACTATGACACCTGTGTGTGCAAGGGATCTCACATATGATCAAATATAATATATTAGGTCATGGGTGCAATGTACGAATAATAGAGGGATTAATACTCCCCCTTGTGGGGTTCCACAGTGAACAACACTTCAGGTGTAAGGAAGTTACATATTTTAAGATGGACTGTCCTACTGGCAATGAAGGGATGAATACGAGAGACAATATTCTGAGGTAGTCCCAAATTTTCTAGTTTACTCAGCAAGGTGGGGATGTGCACTAAGCCGAAAGTTAATCGCAAATCTAAAAAGCAAGCTGTTAAAATCCCTTTCCCTCTAAAGGCTTCCTGAGCCCATCTGACTATTATTTCAAATGCATCCAAATTGAATTTCATTTTTCTGAAGCCAAATTCTTCTCTGCGTAACAGGTGGTTGGTTTCCAGCCACAATTCCAGTATATGTTTCAGAATACGTACGAAAGTTTTGGCAACACATGGCGACAGTGTGATGGGCCTATAAGATGTTGGCGATTCTGGATTATTGTTTGCCTTTAGGCGAGGTAGAATCAACGACTGTGTCCATTGTTGTAGGCAACTTCTGTTATAAGTATACTATTAAAGATTCTGAGTAAACAATTATGAGCAATATCAGGCATTCTACTGAGAAACTTATAGGTAATTCTGTCGTACATAATCATGGGCTATTTGGTTATAAGTGATAACATTTCATATCTAACTGTATCTGTATATGGGGCAGCTGCTTTGTTTTGTATGGCTTTTAGCACTCTCAATATATCCTTATTTGTGGTGTATGCTGATATTTGTTTACAGAATTGCTTCCAGTATAGTTTTTGGCAGTCCTTGGCCAAATGTTTCAAGTTAGCCTGCTTGGAGAGGTAAGTTAGGAAGTGTTCTTTGGTACAAACGTCTTTATATTTTTTGAAGGCTTGCCGGTGCTCATAGTTCAGCTCATCATATTCAGTTGTCCACTACCCAACATATGGTTTCTTAGGTGAATATGTGGTTTTTCTGTGGAGTGCTCTGAGCAATTACTGTGGTGTTGATGTGTTGCCAGAAATCGTATTATTTTTGAAGTGGCCAGTTTATGAGTATCCCTTCTAGTAAGCCTTTTTCAATATTAGTTAAAATTTCATCCCATGAGGGTTGGTAGTAATTTTATGAGTTGTGTGTACCATTATCTTTCCAGTTAGTATCAGTAATTTCTGTAGGGTAGTGATCACTTCCCATTGTATCATTGGGTGTGGTGCAAGAGAAGTTATTTGTGATGTGTGAGGTGTAGAAAGTAAGGTCGATTGCAGAACTGTGTTGGTCAGATTTTCCTAGATATGTATGACGGTCACTGTTTAGGAGAATGTATGGAGGTTCTGATATGAAGTCGGGTAGATGTATTTCTGCAATTTATGTAGAGGCCTATCCCCACAACGAGTGGTAGACATTAAAATCACCGCCTCCTACAGGTTGGAAGTGTCCCTGAGAAATATTGCTTCTGCGTGACACTGTATCGAGGAGTTGCATACACTGAATACAAAGAGAAGACATCTCCTTTGCACCAAACTTTACATGCAGCCATTTCTAAATTGAGGTGTGTTCCTCCCACTTGAATATGAGTTGTTGGTATATTTTGTTGACTAGCACTGCTATGCCGTGAATGATGGGGCTAGAGTTGTGGTAAAAATTTAAACCATACAATTAATATGTTCTGTTCCCTCTCCATTTGGTTTCTTAAAAAAGAAAAATGTTGTTAGGGAATTGGTGGAAAAATTTTTGTAGTATGCCTATATGAAGGGAGAGAGACCTACAATTTCACTGCATTTTATACATTGAAGGAATAGTCAAAAGTAAGTTTTATACCAATGTATTAAGTAGTTAAGCCCACGAGGTAGTATGTTTGTTGGTTTGAGCATCAGGGGCTCCATGCTGTAAGTTGAAGCACACATTTTCTGTATCTTCCCTTAGAACTGGAGTTCGTTGATGGGCTCTGCCTTCTAAAAGTGTTAACAATCCCTTAACTGCATTTCGTAGAGTCCACCCATTCTGTGTACCTGCTTTTAGTGCTGGTGGTCCACCTGTCCCAAGAGCAACCTAGCAAGGGAAAATTCAGTTCGTTAAGCGCCCCTAGGGGGGACCGGGCACTCCTGATGTCACCAACAGACACCGACATCTTCACGGGACACACATAGCCAAGAACAAATAACTCTATCAAAATTACCGAATTGATCAAACTCTATCAAGTACGTGCACAAGACTCGTCACAGGGGGCGCCACAAGATATCACTAGATAAATAAGTGCAGTTGTTCACTTCGTGTGATTATGTACTGAAGTGACTATAATTACCCGACAAAATTGTATTATTTGATCATAAAAATGTTTTCTTTTAATTAAGTGAACATAACAGAACATCGTTGATTCAATTTACTCTTTAAGAAATATTAATATAAGAGGCCATAGCCAGCCAGAATGGATTTCGCGAAACCATGGTCCTAAATCACTTTGATCGGAGTTAAAATTTACCCCGAGTCTAAAAATCATGCAATTAGAAAGGGAATTCGACCTACAAGGTTTGACATACTTTATTCTAATTTCTTTCTGGACTACTACTTAACAAAATTTCTCTATTTTAGTATACTATTCAGAAGGCAACTATGAGCATTTCCAACAAAATTTGTGCCTTTTTCGTAATTTATATTTTCTTCACAGCATATTTCTCTAAAATTCCTGGACTATCACATGTGGAGGCACTCAGAATGTGATTTATTTTAAGCAAGCATTTTGCTATGGTAAGTATTTGCCTGTCAACATACGAGGACTTATGTTTAACTGGGATTAATTTAATGATTTCTGAGTCGCACTAGTTTCTGCGATGAGTTAAATGACAACACACTGTTCTATTTAATATTAGAGGTGTGGAGAAGAAAGCCAAATATCTAGAATAACTGTACCACTTTAATAAATTATGATTAATGTCATTTTATATAAAATCTTAATACCACTAACAAATGGCAAACCTAAACAGTATTTTATTTAGATTTTCAGCCGCCACGCTCTTAAGAAGCCTAATATCTCAAAATTATTTCTGATTATTCTGTCATCACTTTCCGTAGCACCACTAAACTACCACACCGCTGACAACTTGCTTAAGATTCGTACTTCTTCACTCAGCACATCGCCGCTATCTTGATACACCAGTGAAGTCTAGTATCGCTGATATGAAGAATAGCTCACACCCTACTGGACGTCCTGGGTTTGGTGTCGTCGTGGTCGGCTGGGCAGCAACACATCCGGAACTAGAGAAAGTAAAACCTTGGCTTCCAAGCAAATTATCACTGATATTAATCGTAACTCACACCCTCCTGGACGTCCTGGGACTCGCTGTCATGGTGGTCAGCTGGGAAGAATAACTCATCCTGACTTGTCGATTATAAAACTTAGGCCTCCAAGCAAAGTAGCACTTGTATGAGAGGTATCTTACAACATCCAAAATGTCCTGGGTCTCGCTGTCATGGTGGTTGGCTGAGCAGAATAACATACCCTGTTCTAGCTATTATAACACTTCGGCTTACAAGCAAACTGTCGCTGATATTAAGAGTAGCTCACACCCTCCTGTACATCCTGGGTCTCACTATCGTCGTGGTCAGCTGGGCAGAACATGTCTCGGCCTACATATTTAAAAACCTATGCTTCCAAGCAAAGTATCGCTGATTTTGAGAGTAGCTCATTACCCACGTGGACATCCTGGGTCTCGCTGCCGTTGTTGTTTGCTTGGCAGAATTTAATGTACCGTTCTAGCTATTATATCAGCTTCCAATCAAAGTATCGCTCATATTAAGGGTAGCCCACGACCTATTGGACGTCCTCGGTCCAGCTGTCGACTTGGTCTGTTTGGCTGGAGAACACGTTCTTACGTAGCCGTTATATAAACTTGGTTTCCAAGCAAAGCATTTCTAATATCAAGGTTTAACTCACGAACTTGTGGACATCTTGTGATTCGGCTGGCCTGGAGAAATAATCCCTACTTAGCTATTATAAAAGTTCGGTTTCCGAGACGGGGCTTAGTTCTGACGCGACTTGCTGTTTCGCTTTTCATAGTCATGGGGTTGTGACACCTCCCAACACACTGCGGTACTCGGGTTTTGGTTAGCTAAATGTTTTGCGGGATCTTTTCGGCAGAGAGAAATACTTAAACACTGGAACTGCTTAAAATGAATAAATATATTTATTTTAAGTTACTAAATAGTATTATTGTGAAATTTCCATTACCGATAAAATTGTTTGAATTTATACAGCAAAGTAGTTTGCTTCAACGTCTAGGATTTCGGAGATAGTGGCATTGTTCGAATCGAGAAATTAATTCCGTGCCTACACTGGCGAAACTGAAACGACTATATTTAAAAAATTTTCCCCCAAACCAGCACTAGGAAGGTATCCAATAGTTCTTACTTAATAGAAAATATTAACTGTTCAAGAAATTTAACAAATCTAGAAGTTTCTCTAATGACTGAAAATGAATTATTTACATTTCTGTGGCGTTATATATTTGTTATTCCAAAATTCAAACAAATTCCTTATCTCAGAGATGACTTAAATTGTAATATTTAGTTTTTAAAAGGAAAACAATTATGAACAGTTATATTTAGGCATTGGTTTTCTTGCATTTACTTAACCATTTTGTAAATCAAACCAGAAAGATTTTCTGCTAAAAAGATTAGGGAGTTCACAGTCTTTTGTGACCACTGCGGGAATTGGCCTGACTTTTTATGAGATATTTTGATAGTTGTTTCAATTGAGCAGCACGCAGTGTAAGAAAATCCAGTTGCACTGTTAGCACGTTACAGATGGGGGATGGATGCACTGCAAGGAGGAAATAAAGATTAAGGTGATGTAAAAAAAATGTTGTCAACCTAACACACACTATGAGTTCTCACTAGTCAGTCGCTGAACACTAGTGTCATATTGAGGGGGGAGGGGGGTTTATGCTCAAGCAGACACGTGATCAAGTACGGCTGACTGACGTGTGCAGCGCGGCTTGAAGGCATATACACATCGATTACTTCGCTTCGCCACGCTCTGTCTGTTGTTTCGCAACGTGGTATCTGCGCTGCTCTAGTGAACAATGTGACGTATGAAGGAGTTTTCATTGTTAGTTTGTATCTTCCCATCACCTCTTAAATATTCTCTAGGCTATAGAAGTATTGCACTGTATGGCTTGCAGCAACTCGCCATAGTGTATTATTTGATTTTCAGCTCTTTATTTAGTTCAGAGAAAAAAATTACACAATTCGCGACCACAGCGGAAATAATTTTTCCTTGCGCTTGAGTACAGGCAGCGCAATCGAGCTATAAACATATAATTAGGTCGCAATTATTAAAGCAATTTCTAAACTTATAATTTTCATGCCTGATCGTGGCCTCGTTAAACATAAACATACATATTAATTTTCATGTGAATCTCATAGTACAATGCATGCTGAAATGGGGTTTCTACTACACACACAAATTTAAAATTTTTTCATATCTTATAATCGCGAATTTTACGTTTTTCTTTTCGGAGTTATTAAAACAAAGCCTTAAATCAAGTAACAAAACAGCGAATAATGCCGATATTTAATATGACTACCATGACATCCGATTTAAATCTGTTGCCTTATTAAAAATAGGTCTCCATCTTTGTGTTGAATGTTCAATTAACGTTCTGTAACATTATGTTAAATGAAATCACCGAAGATTTCTTATTATAGCGCTTTTACAATTTTAATTGTCATTGGTTTTAAAAATAAATTTTTTTGCTATGCCTGACGACTTTGGCACCACAAGAAAATATTAAATATTAAAAAATGATATCGACATCATTAGCGTTGTAAATAAGTCATATTTTTAAAAGTCATATCTTCTGCGCTAAGGTGAACGAAATTTCAAATATGTATTTTTTTAACTATATTTAAACAAGGAAAAAACAGTAATTTCAACATTGCTCGAAATTATCAACATTTAGGTGGTTTCCTCTATAGAGAGCATTTGTGTGCATGATAGAACATATATATCAGCAAGTCTGCTGCCAATGAGCGTTTGTATTGTTGTATCCCCATTGGTACAATATACGCCACTAAGAAATAGGCCAAACAAATAAAATAAATGACAATAAAGGGAGTTATGTGGCTATGGCTATACATTAGCTTTTTGTATAAAATATTAAGCCATACCATTGAATTTTTTGGAAGCATAGTGTAAAGTCAGGCGAGTGTTTCAATTTGTGTCTCTTTCACATTCGGTAGGTTTTGTGTCTGATATAGAAGACAACATAAGAATTACTTAACCATTGTCTTCTTGAAGTACCCTGGGATCCTATTTCTGTTAAGCCTGTTGAATGTTTAGACTTAGAGGAATTTAGTTTGAATTGTGTATAATTTTCGTATGTTTACAAAATAGACGGTACGATGCATAAATAGTCTATGCGGCAATTTTAATTTGTCTGTAAAACATACTGTAAGTTTTACGGATTTGTAAGAGCCTTACGAAAAAGTATGTAAGTCCCATGAACCCACTATTCATGATCACAGGCTCTAGTAGTAAATTACTATTTATAAAACTATTTCAAAACATAAAAATATGTTATACTGTATTAGCAATTAGCGCATGGTCTATTGATGCATAACACCATCCAAATGCAATGCACGTTAAGGGCGCTGCCTAATTGGGAGTCTTGGTGCAAACAAGAATAGGCATTATTGATATTCAGTCACATTCCATGTGTCTCACTGATTGTAGAACTTGCATGTATGATATATTTGACATTGCTTTGTTAATCTCGGCGCTGCTCACGTGGCCACATCGCCAGGTAATCCACCTCCCTCGCATCCTCCTGTTAGCGTGTATCTGAATGTTTCCCTCGGCGTCAATTGCAGTTGCGAGTGAATGACCTTCTACACGCCCAGTCTGATTTACGAGATATTTTAAATATGAGGATAAACTCGCATATCTGCTGCTTCTCAGTTTGCAGCTTCCTGTTACAAAATTCTACCTCTTAATTTAAGACCTAGGCAACAGTTGTAATAACACAGCCACAGCACAGAAACAGCGCAGGCGCACACAAATAGCACATATCATCATGCCACACTCGTACAATAGAAGCAATTAAAATAATGTTTGAGATATTATTTACTGTATTTAATTGCATTAATCTCAACTTTTGTAACTAAATAGAAACAAAATATTTATTGTTGCACTTTGTGCGCGAACGATACTTCTACACAACTTAAAAAATATTTAAATATACGGGCGTAGTAACCCGCTCCTCCTTCTTGTTGACTGGCTGCGCACAGAACACGGCGCATGGCACAAGTAAAAAAAAATCGTTAACTCCTTGTGCGCCGATCGTTTGCTATTGTATAGTGCGTGTTCTATGCATGTAGTGGTTGTCATAAATTAACACACGTTCTACTACCGCGCGTGCGGCTGTGCTTTTTGTGTGCTGTTGCCAATGTATCCCGGCCAGGCTTGATAAATGTTAGGTTTTCCCCATATTATATTATAATATGTAAGCCTAGTATTCCACAATATATTTTTAATATATGATTTCTTTCGTTTACTTCTACTTCCCGAGCTCAAACAAGTCTACAAGAATGACAATCAAACTTCACATCACTATGTTTAGGCCCTACTGGTTTTATGAAAGTTGATATATATCCACTTTTACTGTAAATCTTATTAAATATCCCTTGGCTTAACTCACGAAATATAATTTAGATAAACACGACACGAAATTTCTTCTACCTATACCGTACTGTGTCACTGAGCCGTCACCTTGACAACATCCAGCGCTTGAATTTCGCCTTTCACAAGTGGGCGGTGGGGGTTTGTGTTATGTATCAGGACATATGGGAGGTGATTGGGCTAGTTGCGAGCGTCAGACAAACTGGCGTGAAAAGAACCAGAATTTGATCTAGGAGTTGGGGGCCCCTTCATCACGCAAGCAATGAGGCTACGACGAGGGGCAAGAGGAAGTGGTTAGTTCGGACTTACCTGAAGCAAGGTTACGGAAACAGCCAAAACCGGCTTCATCGTGTAAGCGCCTAGAAGACACAGTGGTGACGCGTCATCAACTGGACTCTGACCTGACACCAGCCCTAAGATGAATGACATGCAGGTATGGCGGGGACGGCAGAAGCGGAGGAGAAAGAAATTCTAACTACGTCTGACTTTGTTTATATCTTAAGCTGGTTTTACAATACCTTGCAAAATACTAACAAATAGGTATTATTAAATGCCCCTTCCGAAAATACGAACTTATAAATTGTTTCCTACATTTTATTTTCACAGAAACCTCTTCTTGATACGGAAACTGAGTTTACGCAGATAGTGATATCGTGAAATGTGACTGAGATCCACCGAATATAAATTAACATGCTAATACATACACTAGGTGGCGCCACGTCTCTTAGGCAGACAGCACCCTGAAGTGGTTAATTAGCACACTTAAGCAGTCAGTGAAAGACTGCTGAAACATGCTTCGCATCCTTCTAGTGAAGCCCGTGTATGTGATCATCGTAAAACTCCAATATATATAATTAAATATACATATATATGTGTATATATATGTGTGTATATGTATATATGTGTATATGTATATATGTGTATATGTATGTATATATGTGTATGTATGTATATATATATGCGTATATGTATATATATGTACATGCATGTATATAAGTATATATGTAGATATACTGTATAAATGTATGTATACATATGTATATGTATACATATGTATATGTATATATATATGTATATGTATATATATGTATATATATATATATACCATGTTTATTAGTATTACTATTCACACTGTAATAACTGATACATTTCAAGCCAACATTCACTATACCGACGATAGAATAAAGTTTCATCGAAAAAAAAAAAAAAACCTTATTTTGCTACAATCAAGCCTACCACAAACAAATCCGAAGAGGTGCTACGGTGACTATGGTTAGACCATTCGCCTCCCACCAAGATGATCCTGTTTCGGTTCCCTGCGGGGTCGGTCCCCGGACGTTTGCATGTGGGAACAGTGCCGGACGATGCCGTTGGTCGGCTAGTTTTATCGGGGATCCACCGCCCCTTCATTACGGCGCTGCTCTATACTCGCTTCATGTCACCTGTCACCATTGCTGAAATCTCGATGTTAAGCGCTGACCAAAATATCTCACTAACTCACAAATGCGAAAACCGGGTAAAGTCTCACTCTGTCGTTATCTTTATTTCTCTCTCTCTCTTTCTCTCTCTCTCTCTATGCTGTTCAAATGGGAAATCTGTGATACATTTAATACGTTTTGTTAAATAGCATATTGTACGGGAAATTTATGTTGGAGTACTGCCATTTTATAAATTTTGCGAAATTTCTACGTTGGTAGTTTATTATAAAAATATGTTAATTCCACAATTTGAAGTCTATTTTCCCAATACATCATAATTTCTTTAAAAAGGTTTACGTCAAACAATGTTTTGTTTGAAAGTGTTTCCTTTGCAGTGGTATCGTTCAACATTAATTAATTTTAACATATATTCTTAATTAGCACTCCTTAGCTGAAGTGACGATATGACAGGCCGAAGTGCATGACTGTGCATTAACTCTGCCACTGGATGAGTGTAGCGCAGGCTTCTACCTTTTACATTAATTTATTGCTATTAACAAAAAATATATATTTTGATATCTTACAACTTACGCCCAGTAACACATTGAAGTATGGTACGGTGTGCTTGTTAGTTACAGTTATGTAGAACTAAATGTGTTTTTTTTTTTTTTTTTAGTTTACGTACCTTTATTTTCCATCCATTAGATTACAGCTAAAGTTATGTAGTTGTTAAAAGTGCAAATAAGGAGAATCAAACCTAGAACATGTTGGACACTTTAGAAGTAATTAGCGGATGATATTAAACTGTAGGTGAACGTCAAATAATTTGAACAGCCGTCAAAGTTTCTGTTAATACCGTTTATATTAAAAATTAATAAATTTATAGTTTTTAAAACAGAAAAAATCATGATAACGAATATAATGCATTTAAAAAGAAAATTTATAGCGATAAAATCGTAACATATTTAATTAGACTAACATGATGAAAGTGATATATAAAAACTTGTTTTCCAACCCTTATTCCCGAATATCAGTGAAACATTTTCATCTCGGGACGTTTACATCATACTCACAGAAAACATCATGTTAAAATTGGTTTTTTCATACTAAAGTAAAAAATAGCCCTAAATCTGCAGTTTTACTGAAGTAATAAAAAAAATAAAAATATCATTATAACAACATTTATTAGTCAATTTACTTTGCCGCTTGAAGACGGGAAATAATACAATCAGTGAGTAAATTTTACATTAGCTTTTGCAATCATTAGTGCTATTGAAATATTTGTTCTATAGGTTCTTTTTTAGCTAATATTTGTAATACTGTTTTATATCATTACGTTCTAAGAATTTTTTGATTCGTTAATTTTAATGATTTCTAATTGTTTGTTACCATCTACATTATGCAGCTACTTATGTCATATCAAAACAGTATACATTTATTAAAGTTTGCTTAAGAGGCTTAAGGTTGAAGCACGTAAAATAAATTGTAAATACAAGTACTAGTGGGACTAATTACGGATGCAATGCAGTCTTACAACGAAAATAACTACACGAATATTACAGTTTCCAGGCAATACCGAATAATTAAACGCAGGGAATCTGTAGAAACGTATGAACGGATTTTTCTGGGAACTCGGCCGTCTTTCTTACGTGTTCCCAGTATTTTATCCAGCATCCACTGAAACAAACAACACGGCATGCATACCAACCAGCACTCTTGTGTTCACGTCCCCTTGTAATGCAAATAAAGGAAAATTCATAATTCAAACGCATTCGAAAGACGGAGAAAAGAATGACAAAGTCTCTTTATCCTCCCGTTGCGAGGAGAGAAACCTACAAAAACCAAATAGCCAGACGAGAAGACGGCGGAAGGAAACTAATTTGAGGCGGAGAAAGATGTTTGTAGTTTTTTTTAACCTTTGTGTAGCGTGGAAAAAATAACACTTGTTCCTTCCTTTTCCTTTCTCGTTACACTGTGGTGCTTCATATATCTGACAGTTTGAGTAATGTATTACCAATACAATAAATCAACTGTCACTCGCAAGTTTTATTGCGTCGTGTAATTTTATTTACTTTTTTTTTAGTACAGCCAATGATCTTAAACACAATGCGGTTAAATTATAAAAAAAAGTTCATGGTGAACGTTCCTCTGGAATTTCAACGGTTGCCGATTAATTAGAGACTCGCATTCGATACGTCGCTAATTTATAACGATTTGTTTTTATGTTTATTATACCTAATGTTTTAGCCTTTCCGTCACTGACAATTTATAGTATATGCCTTGTTTTGTTCAACTGTTTTGTATTGTAGTTTGTTCTTAAAATGTACTTTCTCAAATATACGAGACGTCCAGAAACGTCATAATAAGCACTCTCCGCGGATTCTGGGCTAAATTGAAGACGTAAATGTAAGCGGCAAAATGTTGTACGACGAAAGTTTACGTGGAAAATGTAACAACACTGTACAGAGAACAAAGAACATCCAGGTATTATTTTATGTATATTACGTCAAGTAAACGTAGACTCATGTTCGGACTTCTCGGGATTTTAATCTGCAGGTAAAAATAGTATTAGTAAGTTGAGGAGGAGATATATCGAGCGCAAGGGGGGACTAACTAAAGTACTGTGTTGCCACATTGTGCATGTTAAATGTCGTCGTACAACATTTTGCCAATAATATTTTCGAATCCAAATTTAACCCAGGATTCGCGTGGTGTGGGTATTATGCGACTGTTTCTGGACATCCACTATTTTAACAATTGTATGTACTCACTTCAAAACATTTACTTTTTGTCTATGTAATTTTATGTATCTTGTATAAAATATATATGTTTTTGGGGAAACGTAGGAAAATATCTATCATTTGCAATAAAACGTAGTTCTCTACTTTAGACGAACACTTCCGTTGCAAATTTAGTTAATGTACGATACAAAAGCTGCTGGTGCATAGTTTCTCATAAAATTGGAATCGTCAGGAATGGAAAACAGCAGGAAGTCTAAAATTTTTCTTCTAGAAGAGTCCTTTAAAACACTAGATAAGTAATAGTAAAAAAAACTACGCTCATTCTAATCTAACAAATGCTCTGTACTCACATTTCTAAACATTGTTCCGATACTTTCTATTGATGGCTTGTTTCCTTAGAAAACACATAACTAAAATAATTCTAGTCATACACTATCTGTGACGACACTGTAAGGCCACAGCTAGACAGTATCACACCGTTTCAAAACAATAATTACTTAGTTTCTCAAAGAGGGTAAATATGGAATACACGACTTCCGCCGTTCAGTACGCATACTGTAAGCGACTTGATACTTCAGCTTTGTAAGCGGTGATAAATATCCAACATGTATAAGCACGGAACGAAATCCGATTATTAATTTTCTTGGCTACCAGTGCAGTTCGGAATGAACCTACTTTTTGTTCTCTCCGGTAGTGAATCTAAGCGTATCTACAGTCAAGAGCAAGAGATGGGTATGGCAGACGAAGACGTAAGTGTAACAGCTGTACCATGATGTCCGCTGCAGGGAGGAGTGCATGAAGGTCGGGATGGGTGTACATCGCAGTGCAGTGGTGGATCGTGGGAGAGAGGTAATCCCCAGCAGGACTTGCCAGGCGGCTCCTTGCTGCATTATTTACAGCCCAATTAACATGAATTATGAAGCGACGGCGGCTAAACAAAGCCAGGGGACTCGGCCGTGGTAATGACGCTCCTACTAGGTGCCTCGTTAACCCTGGCGTGGAGTTGTAGGCCTGGGTGCGTGTGTGTCCAGGTGCCCTTATGAGCGGCGTTAAGCTGAGGTGTTCAACCACCGACTACCTGCTGTCCACGCTTTCAACGCCTGTCGCTTCAAACCAGGCACGCACGCCGAATGGAGTTTGTGCGCGTGCACTATTATTGCTTTTCCTGCACAGATCATACCAGTTCAGTTGGGCGGAAAGTTTATGTGGTTGCTGGAACTCCACTTGCATGTACATAATTACACTGCATGTAAGCGCGCAAACACACACACACACGCATGACGTACGCTGGAGTGACTTCACTTCAGACACGTGTGGTGGGTTTAAACATTTTTCTACTAATTATATTTTTCATGATTTTCAGTTGTAAGTATTAATTATTAATTCAACGTCATATGGATTTGTATTATTCGGAATTTATTACGAGTAAATTTCTTTATTCAAGGCTACCATATATGCGAGGATCAAATTTTTGTATGTAATGTCCCAAACTCACCCCACGTTAGACTTGATAAAGAACTCTAGTCTTCTCAAGTTTAAGTTAGGTGTTGAAACGCGATGCTGTCTCGCTCAATATCATATGTTAAAAATGTATTATTTTCATCGCACATATTTATTTTGTTTTAATGCAGCTATGCGAAAAATATAGATATTTAAGTACAAAATAAAAACAAAATTATAAAAAATATGAACAAATATTTAATTCTATACGAAATCAACCAGCATTGATCTCTAAACATACGTTTTTAAAATGTGTTGCTAGATGACGAGACTCTTGAATTACAAACTGAAACTGCGCGAATGCAACACAAATAGAGATTCTGAAGAATTCATGGCAACATTGCCGTACCAAATGTTACCAGCAAGGCTCCAGATACTGGCGGAAGTCTATTGTTGTCGTTCTCTTCCGCAAGAAATATCCAGAAGTTGGCTGTTCTGTGTTGACAAATGTAGATAGCACTGCTGAAGTTGACGCACTTCTCTTGTCGTATTTGTGTTTCCTACGCGTTTTTCTTTTTTATCGCGTGGCTCACTGAAGTAACATTTCTTCTCTGCTGTTTTGATTTTATAAGACTACCACAGACTGTAATAGAAGTTAGTCTATGTACTTAGCATGGGTATATTTTCTCTGCAGCTATTATCGTACTATTATGGACTAATTAGGATATAATCAACAGAAAAATATTCTACTCTTGTAGATTTGAAGTTTTTAAATAAATCAAGAAATTTATTTGTTGTTAAAACTTAATGCTTTAATTTTAATAGGTTTTGAAGACTTAGTTACAAAAGGTAATAGATAAATGTCAACGACTTTACTAGTGGTTATGTAGCGAATTTATTAAGTTACTCGTTACTGTAAAAAAATGTTTGTACTTTTACAAAGAAAGCCTTGGAAACCCAGTTGCCAAAGAAATTCCTTGTAAAACTAGAATGGTTATCCTTGTAACTAAATACTAAAATTACAAGAACTAGCCTTGTAGTTGTACTTTCAATACGGAAAAATAACTTTTGCGTAAAGTACGTATACAAGAGATTATTTTGAAAAAAAAATAAAAAAAAAAACTCGGGAGGTGCTAAGTTTCGAAACCACTAACCCCACGCTTAGAATCTACACATCTAACCCCTAGACCACTGTGACTTACATATCAGCTCGTCTTTATTTATTTGTATACATTCAATGTAAAGTTCAGTAATATATCCCTTTTAAAGCACGCAATTAATATAAATATTCACTTTATTCCAGAAAATACTTTTCAGAGGTTGTGATCTTTGCACAAGTAATTTCCGGTGAACTGGCGATTTTTGTAGGATACACATTTTTTCTAAGTTTTTTTGAAACAAAATCCTTTAAATGTTATAAACTAATAAGTTTACAAGGAATATTCAACATTTACAAAAGTTTGTACAACTACGAAGAAGTGCCTTGTCATATTTTACAAAATAATTTACAGTGCAGGAACTGTCTATATAGGTAGGCCAACGAGGAATTCCTTTGTAGTATTACAAAGTTTCTAGAGTGATGTATTACACTGAATTATGATAGAAAATAACACCTAATTTTTAGTGTATTTAGTGTACCACTTGGTCTGGAAAATGACATTTGTTAACAACACTCAAGTATCATATTTAGAATATTTATTTATACATCGTAAGGTGCAAGCATACATATTAAATATTAGTAACCATAAGTTACTTTAAGGATAATTTATTGTGTATAAAATTTCATCTCCAAATAAAGGTTGGGCTTCACTGCTGCAAGAGACACAAATGTATTGAAATATAGCAACAAGATATGACATTTACGATTTCCAACATCGAACCACATAAAATACCATACTTTTGCAAGTAAATAATATAATTTAGCTATCGATTTTTACAGAAAGTATGTGTACGCACGTATGTATCTGTATATATTCGTTACAAAAATATATACACGATAAAATTACAGCTCACTGCATCCAATCTTCACGTGCATAACGTCACGAATCGCAAATGATAAATAAAAAAATGAAAACAATGAGAAAATTATATTGCAGCTCTTAATGTTTCATATAATCATATTGCGGTATAAGACAAGAGATTTATATACGCTAAGTATTATACGTTATGTACTATGTTTTTTCCTTGAAGATAATACTCATTTAAAACTAAAAAAATTATATGTTTTATGTAGTTCTATCTTAATACACAATAAGTAGGCCTATGCTTCTTCCAGTAACTCACAACAATTTCAACACAAATTTAAAATGCTCTTTTAATGTATACATTTTTTATGAATTTATTGCGTATAGTTATTCATTAATTATTTTAATTAAAGGTAAGAAGTAACGTAATCCACAAAAAGTTCCATAAAACATTCCGCGAAGTAAACATTTTACAACAGACAACTATGTATTGAAAACGAAACATTTATAAAATAATAGTATTATTATTTTGATGTACCATAAGAAACTAGTAGAACCCGGCAGACGTTGTCGTGCCAGAGTATATATACAAATATATGTTGGTTGAATTACGAACCCACTTCCCTCCTTGTGTAATATATGACATAAGGGTTGGCTAGGTACGTAAGTTCATGCGCTGCAGCGTCTTCAAGTGGATAGTATAAAACATTCTGCGTGGAAGAAAATATGCAAAGTTTAGTTGTGAAAGGCTAAACGGGGTTTCGGAGTTTATAGATCTCGAACATACTATGTTTCAACGTCAATTTTATATACTAACTAGCAGTCCCCCGCGGCTTTGCTCGCGAGTATAATTCGTAACTGATAATATTTACTTTAATTTTAAAACCTCTTTGTACACAATATTAGTACTTCAGTCGTCAAGTGTTAGAATTTCCAAGCTGCTAGTTGAGCTAACTCTGCAGCAAGGTAAGTTGCTATAGCTGTCCACGCGAAAATCAGTCTTTAGTTTGCCCCTGCAACTAACAGCGACTTCGCCTGGGCCTTATTTATAGCCCTGCCAATTTGACGTTGTGGAGTGATTACAGACACCTAAGGTAAGATGTTAACCGAATGAAAAATATTTTATTTACCCTGTGCACAGCCATTGCTGACTGTGCCCTCAATTATATTATATTTTGAAAACATTCGCTTGAACTTTATTACAACTACAAAGTTTCAGTGGGTAAAGGTTTCACGGAAACGTATTTGGTGCCTCAAATTTGAGATTAGTGAGATGAAATATCGTCGGTTTACTGCCAAAAGTGATCAAGTCAAAATGAGATAAAATAATAAAAATCCTAGGAATACGTATATGTTGTTCACGAACAATTGCCCACGTTTAAAGTCTATTCGTCGTTTCGTACTGTTGTGTCACAGTATAGTAACTTACTACATTTTTGTTGATATCTTCAAATTAATAGTGTTTTTAAACAAAATAACATGTATAACTTAATCACTTTTGGCAGTATACCGACGATATGTAAAATGATATTGTAAAAGAACCTAAGTGGAAAGCGAACTGCAATTTTACCCCTTTTAAACGACTACATATAAATTGCACTAATTAGATCTGCCTTGTAGTTTTTGTGTGTCAGAGAACGTTCGCACGAGAACGTTCGCACGCAACTTTTAACGGAATTCGAGCCCAGAACCTCCCGGAATTTAGACTTAAGTAACAAACAACTGTGTCACGTAACGTCGAAATAATTCATGAAAATAAATTTTAATTTTGAAAAATTAAATACTTGTATCCTGGACTCATAGAGGTTTGAACAACACCACGTCTTGATAGGTTACTGTAGAATGAAACTCCTGTATAGGTTATTTCTCGTTGCTCGTTCCTGATTTTCGGATCGTCTGCCTTGAAAATATTGACAAACTTAGTTTTATTATTAATAATCATGTTATCTTATAAAGTAAAAAAAACTTACATATATATTCTTAAATACTTACGTAAGCATCACTCAGACGCGAACATCATCTCAATATCGCTACTTGTTGGATAGATATCGTGTGTTGATGGAAAACAAATTTTGTGCTTTTTCACCCTTTTTGGTGTCGAATTTAGAAATATTTTAAATTCACCTCTTATACATTAGTACAAGTACCCAATTGAAGTGTAAGTTACATCGCTAGCCGATTCAGTCGAATCAAAGTCGATCATTCACTATAAAAACACACATCACCCAAACACAGTACTGAGAAATCCGAATTTTGAAAAATCTTAAGACCATTTTGCGATCATTATTGTAATCATCATCCTGAAGCAAAAATAAATTTTATATATCTCGACGGGTTCGACAGATACCGAAGATTTATCTAAAACACTTTATTGGTCTTTTCATCGCCTAAGAGAGAAAATTTCGAAAAACCCTTGAATCACGTTTTAGAACACTTTATTGGTGTCTCGCGGACGTGAAAAACACAACATTATCCCGCTGAATTCAAGTTATATCGACGATTAATTAAAAACACTTTTTACCACTTTTCACCCCTTGAGGAAGCGAATTTTGAAAATTCCTTAAATTTCTTTCTAGGTATTTGAGTAAGCATTAATTTTAAACAAAAATCACGTCGCTATATAAATTTCAATGGTATCGACATATATCGATTGTGAATCGAATACACATTTTACCCCTTTTTTTAACCGGTTTAGGGCCGAATTCGGAAAATATATTTAATGTTACTTGGGAGGTTTACAAAAGCATCAATATGAAGCAAAGAGCACTTCGATATCTCGATTGGTTCGATAGTTATGTAGGGATAATCGAAATCACATGTCACGTATTTTTGCCCCTTGAATTAAAAAATTTCGAAAAGTCTTGGATTCCTGTAATATAAATTTGTGTAAGTAACCTATTTAAGTAAAAATCACGACGATAGCCAAGTGTGTTTCAAAGATATAGACGATTCATAAAAAAACACATTTTGCACCTTTTTACTGCTTGGGGATCGAATTTCTAAAAACCCTAATACTGCTTTTTTTGGTATTTACGTAAGCAACATTTTTAAGTGATAACCAACTCTTTATCCCGAAGGATTCGATAGATATCGATTGTTAATCGGAAACACATTTAAGGTATTTTCACCCCCTTATATGTTGAATTTCGAAAAATTATTGATTGGCCAAAATGCTTATTATGAATATCCTATCTCTATATATATAAAAATGAAAGCTGACTGACTGACTGACATATCAAACTGCAGCCCAAACCACTGGACCTAGAATCGTGAAATTTTTTGTGGGATTTCCCCTCAGGTCGTAGGCGAGCACTAAGAAGGGATTTTTCGAAATTCGACTTCTAAGTGGGAAAAGGGGTGAAATGTGTTTCCGAAGAAACGTCGATAGAGCTCGAACCCGACGGTCTATCATTGTGATTTTTGCTTTAATAGGACACTCGTAAAAAAGCATATTAGCCTATTAAAGGATTTTTCGAAGTTCTACATTTAAGGGGGTGAAAAGACCTTAAAAGTGTTTTGAATCAACTATCGATATCTATCAAACCCTTCGGGATAGATAGTAGATATCCACTTCAAAAGATTGCTTATGTAAATTCCCAAAAAGTAATTTTAGGTTTTTTTTTTAAATTCGACCTCCAGGCAGTAAATCGGGGCAAAATGTGTTTTTTTATGAATCGTATATATCTTTGAAACACAATTAACTATCGACGTGATTTTAACTTTAATTGGTTACTGTTACAAAATAATGTCTACGACAGGACTCAAATACGTTTCGAAAATCTTTATTTAAAGGGGTGAAAATACGTGAAATGTGTTTTCGATTATCCTTCCATATCTATCGAATCAATCGAGATATCGAAGTGCTCTTTGCTTTAAATTGGTGCTTTTGTAAATATCCCAAATACCGTTTAAAATAAATTTTCCGAATTTGGCCCTAAACTGGTTAAAAAAGGGGTAATATGTGTTTTCGACTCACATTCTATATATTTCGAACCCATAGCTTTTTATATAGCAACGTGATTTTTGTTTAGGATTGATGCTTACTCAAATACCTAAAAAGTAATTTAAGGAATTTTCGAAATTCCACACCTAAAGAGGTGAAAAGTGGTGAAAAGCGTTTCAATTAATCGTCGACATATCTTGAACCCAGCGGGCAAATGTGTTTTTTACGTCCACGGGATACCAATAAAGTATTCTAAAACTTGATTCAATGGTTTTTTGAAATCTACTCTCTTAGGTGGTGAAAATACCTGGAATGTGTTTTAGATAAATCCTCGATATCTATCGAACCCGTCGAGATATACAATAAATTTTGCTTCAGGATGATGATTACAGAAATTAATTTTTTAATAATGTGCAGGGGTGATATGTGTTTTTTAGTGAATGATCGATTTTGATTCGACTGAATGGGCTAGCGATGTGATTTACACTTCTGTTAAGTACTTATACAAATGTCTAAGACGTAAATTAAAAATATTTCGAAATTCGACACCCAAAAGGGTGAAAAAGCACAACATTTTTTTTCCACCAACCCACGATATCTATCTAACCAGTATCGATATTGAGGTGGTGTTCGCGTCGGAGTGATGCTTACGTAAATATTTAAAAAAAAATATGTATGTACTTTTTTTCTTTATAAGGAACGTGATTATTAAGAATAAAACTTAGTTGGCCAATATTCAAGACAGACGATCCGAAAAGCAGGAATGAGCAGCAATAAATAACCTATACAGGAGTTTCACTCTACAGTAACCTATCGAGACGTGGTGTTGTACAACCTCTATTAGCCCAGGACACAGATATTTAATTTTTTTTTATAAAATTTTGTTTTCATGAATTATTTCGACGTTACTTGACGCAGTTGTTTGTTACTCATGTCTAAATTCCGGGAGGTTCTGGGCTCAAATTCCGTTAAAAGCTGCGTGCGAACGTTCAATTCTGACACACGAAAATTACAAGGCAGATCGAATTAGTGCAATTTACATGTAGTCTTCAAAAGGGGTAAAATTCCAGTTCGTTTTCCACTTAGGTTTCTCTACAATATCAGCTGACATATCGTCGGTATACTGCCGAATGTGATTTAAGTCATAAATGCTATTTCGTTTAAAAACAGTATTTAATTGTAGATATTAATAAAAATGTGGTATGTTACTATACTGTGACACAACAGTACGAAACGATGAATAGAAGTTAAACGTGGGCAATTGTTCGTGAACAACATATACTTATTCCTAGCATTTTTATAATTTCATCTCATTTTGACTTTGTCACTTTTGGCAGTAAACCGACAATATGTAATCTCATCAATCTCAAATTTGGGGCACCAAATACGTTTCCGCGAAACCTTTACCCACTGAAACTTTGTAATGGCAATAAAGTTAAAGTAAATATTTTGAAAATATATAATTGAGGGCACCATTACCAACGGTTGTGCACAGGGTAAACGTATGTTTTTCATTCGATTACCCTCTTACCTTAGGTGTCTGTAATTACCCCACAACGTCAAATTGGCAGGGCTATAAATAAGGCCCAGGCGAAGTCGCTGTTAGTGGCAGGGACAAACTTAAGACTGCTTTTCGCGTGGACAGCTATAGCTACTTATCCTGCTGCAGAATTAGTTCAACTAGCCGCTTTGACATTCTAACACTTGACCTAAGTACCAATAATGTGTACAAAGAGATTTTCCAATTAAGGTAAATAATATCAGTTACGAATAATATTCGCGAGCAAAGCCGCGGGGGACTGCTAGTTAAAGTATAAATTCACGGTGTTATGCTGTCGGGTTCGAGCTCCATAGACGTTTCTTCGGAAACACATTTCACCCCTTTTCACCCCCTTAGAAATCGAATTTTGAAAAATCCCTTCTTAGTGCTCGTCTACGACCCGAGGGGAACCCACACAAAAAAAAAATTTCACGATTCTAGGTCCAGTAGTTTGGACTGCAGTTTGATATGTCAGTCAGTCAGTCAGTCAGTCAGTCAGTATTCATTTTTACATACATAGAGATAGAACCATAAGTTGTTTGCAGGATAACCGTTCTTTCTTTCCGCGGATTCCCACCCAGAACAATATAGCTTGAACATAATATTACATGACATTACCCTTCAAGTCGTTGTCTGCTGAACTCGCCGACTGGGATGCGGGAATACAGTATAGCGGAACTCAAGGTATTTAAGACCGTCTTGTGTCGCAGGCATTGCAGTGCCACTTTCATGTGTCGCTTCTGCTCCAGCTTCAACGACTGCGACCTAGCAAACAATATGTATATTTACCAACACAATTATAACACCTCACAGATGCTTATCTTTATATCCTTTTTGAGACTTCTATGAATAAAAATAACCTTAATATTATTCCGTAATTACCTTTTTAAAATTATTAAATGTTGGCAATTGATCGGAATACACGCACATTCTCAAATAACAGCACAAATATTAAATTCGTAAAAAGCTGTCAATTAGAAACGGTCACGGATTCTAATTTCCAGAGATTATATTAAACCATATTTAACTTATATTTATTCTGTTAAGATTACACGAGGACAGTAAATATGAGGAACACACTTTGTGGGTATAGTGAAGTAAGTTAAACTACATAGATCGCCGTTATAGTGAACTGTAGTATCCAACGCAAATTATTACACAATGCACCTGTGTAGTTCGCTGAGGATGTTAAACTGTGTCACACAAATAAGCAATGTTTCTTCGTTACCCTTGTAAATCACCAATTGAAACATCTATTAGTGTAAGTCTAAACTAACAATCGTCAGTTGTTTGTATATTTATATATGCGTAAATATATAAATAAAACATTTCCTTCCATTAAATTACTAATTCATTGTAATCATTTTTAAAAAATTTAAAGAAAAAAAAATTACGAAACAAACACGTAACTTAAACCTATACATACAATGCTGCTATAAACTAAACTTTATGTATTTGTCGCCATGTTAAATTTTTTATTGTTATTTGAAATACCTCGTGCAAGTACTGTAGAGAATCGCTCTCTTGTTTGCCATATTTAGAAATGCAATGCTTTACAGTGACTTACTATTCACTTTATATATACATTTAGACTATTCGCGATAATATGAACATTTTTCAGATCTTCAGACGTAAAGTTTTGTAAGTAGTTAAACAAATAGACTTAGTCAAATGGCAACGTTTATACTAGCAAGATTCAAGAAGGTATAAAATATAATTGAAAGCACAAATATTCGGGCTTTTAAAATTAATCATATTACCATAAACAGATTTATCTAACATATGATCTTATCTCTTGTAGACATTTCTACGGCTGCTTGCGGTGAACTTTAGTGTTCAAGCTGTGCATACTTGACTGGCCTTGCTATCTGAACTGTAAAGCTCAGTTTCCTTTTTGCGGTCTTCTATGAGATTAGTAGGCTGTCGATTAATCCAGCCAGCTGTATGCAAAAATAAACAATGTAACATATTGGTCAGGGCTTGAACAGAACTATTCCGCGAAGACGTAGTTAACCAATGATACGCTTTACTTTATAATGCGATTTGTTATTATTACAAAAATGTTTAACCATTGTCAGTTTTCGTTTAAGTAATAATTTCAGGACAATGTGGAAACTATAAATAATTTAATAAATTACACATCGCAGTACATTCTGTGGACCAGAGGGCATACTAATGAAACTTCAGACGAATATTAATTCATAGTTTAGCATTTATTTAAAATACTCACTAAAACATGTTTATCTGACGCACTTACGTCAGGAGGAATTATTTTTGTGCAGAACGTATAAACGAGAATGTTTTTTAAGGCTTAGTTTTTGGCATTTTTGAGGGGAAAAATCTATTAAGTTTATACATTTAAAAGGAACATTTCAGAATATTTAGTGCAATGGAATATGTGGTCAAAATTGTTTAAAAGCGAGTTTGGAGTTACGTTTTTCTCAGAGACCCCTTAACGTGCATCTACAATGCTTCCTTAGGAAAAGAAAACACACTTCAGACTATTTGTGACTGTGACTTTTAAGACACCGCGTTCATTGGAAGCATCATTTTAAAACCCTCAAACTTGTCTAAAATCGTCTTTCTCACGCGGTTGTTCCTCAAGTTATAATTATGTGCAATACGCGCCAGCATAATTGGTGAGTAGCAGCTACTGAGTGAAGGACAGATTCAAGGAATTCAAGAAGCTGGCCGCTGCAAAAACTGCAAAAACAACTACTAGCCTAAATAAAAATCTACCTCGGTAAGTTAGCCATTCGAATTGAAAACAGTAATAATATTACATGTAACACATTACAGCTCGTTTCCCGCCAACTTGCATGGCGCATGCTATAATGGATTTGTTCGAAATTGAGGTCTACAAGTACATTGGACTTTGTTACAGAGACGCGTTCTATAAAATGATAGGGTCACCGCTTAAAGTACCTCAGTAAACAGTTACGGTGGAAACACTGCGTGCGCGTTCACGACTTTGTCCGTAGAGGCGATATCACTATACATGTGCCGGCCGACGTCGCTCGTAGCGCCACATCGATTTCGCCTCTCACACACAAACATACCCTTCACCAGGTGACCGCCTTACTGATCGATGGTCACTGAGCAGCATTAGTTTTGTAGGTTGGTACTACGTAGCAACTTGTATTTTTGATATTCGATGTTGGCAGCATAGGGGGAGTCGCTTGGTATAGCTGCCGTAGGAGGCAGTCGTGGGGCAGAAAAGAAATGGTTGTTGGACTGCCGAGGTTCACAAGCAAATTGAGTCGGAGAGCCAGGAACGTAACGTAATTGGTCGTAGACCACGATTGCTAACTATCCTCAGTTTATGTTTGCGTTACCCTACAGTATAGCCCTGGGTTTTGTTTAACGTGAATTGTGTACATATATTGTGTCGGGAGCAATCGTTTGATTCCCGAATGCGGCAGGCAACATCAACCGGAGAGCCTAAGGTACAGTCTCGTGTCAGTAAAATGTTTGCTCTACGGTGAAGATCTGCGCTGCGGTGACTTCCAAGCCCCCAGCCTCTTCTCTTAGTGTGTTGTATTTGGCTATAACGTCACGTCCTGCGAGTTCAGGAAGGATTAGTGTTAATGACTGCCAGAGTCACGATCGCGCTAATGCCTTAAGATGATTCATAAGAATTTCAGTTCGCGTTCTAATCAGGAGGTTAAATTGTAATATATTTCGACAAACGTATTTTGGGTGATTCAGCAAGTTAATCTATAATATTGTGTAGCGTAAATTGCATTGTCTTGTGTCAAACCGTAATCGGAATGCTTGTATAAGTCCACATACAATAGTATTGAAATTACCATAAGGAAAGCATTACTTTATGTTATGCGAGTCAAATCCTTTAGTAAGGCCAGCTGTCGCCAGCAAAATTAAGAAAGTTACATTGAAAACACGCGGTTTTGACAGGGGATGACCTGGGGGCTGTGAGCTGGTGCTGTTTCATTGAATACATTAGCATGTTTTTATTCATACCATATCATCGGTTAAATGAAAATAAATGCTGAAGTACGGAGATTTAAATATTTAAATAGTTTTTTCATTCGTTTAAGTATTCCTGTTATTCCCCTCCTCCAGTCAAATTATTTGTACTCTAATTGGCTAAAAATTATCATAGAAATGTAATTCAAGTTTTTTTCTGTTCGGTATGAAGATTTATAACTCTTAAATTTGATATTTTAATTGTAATTGCTACAACTGTTAATTACGAAATGTGAGTAAATCATTAAGTATTCCACCGACAGTTGGGGCAGACAGTGATGGTTATATGGCAGGACACAGGAGGGAGCCAGCCAAGGTATAGAAAGGAAGAAAAAATTACTGGCCAGAGCGCGGAGCTTACATTGGGCCCCTGCTGTTTATTAATTTGAAATATTTGTAAATAATAACTAAACATGTTATGTTTTTCAATTACATAATGTTAAATGTTGACAATGTAAACTTGGTAATATTCCAATGCAATTAAATAAACAGTAAGGTAGTAACCGCTACACAGAGTTGCCTTACTGTCCTTGGAGACGTGCTGCTATTGGCTGATGTGTTTCGAGGCGTATTTTCGATAGAAGCCTTCATGTTTTGTGGATTGTTGGGACTCGCCAGGTGGTTGCCGAGGAAGGCGGACGTAAGATTGCGTGGCTCGCGATCGCATGAGTGAATTAAAGCCTCGGTATTTTTGCACAACCGGAAGTTTTAGGTCCAGCAGTTAAGGGTGTTCAAGTGCGATAAAAGTCAAAATATTATATTTTTATTAATTAGTGTTAGTTTTATAGACGATACTTGTGAGTACATTTTACTCTTACGAAACAAGTTTAGCTCTCATAGTTTTCTCATAACGGGGTGTCAAAGTCAAAATTTGCTTGTTACGCTGCCATGCAAACAGTGTAAACCAACTGACCTACTTAAACATAATAATACGCTATGAACTGACGTCATATGAGCTATGCAATAAAACATTTAAAAACCCACCACGGAATATTTTGAATTAAAAAAAAATCGCCGAAGTACATACAAATTTTGCAAATTCAAAATAAATTATTTTAAAATAAAAAACCGTTCACGGGATTTATTCAAGTGTTTTATTACGTAACCCATAGTACGTTATTTCACTATGAATTATTTTACGTACGCAAGTCAATTCATTTTCACTATTTGCATGGCAGCAGAACACGCAAATTTTGACTTTGATTCATCGTTATGAGAAAACTACGCAAGCTAAAATTGTTTCGTAAGCGGAAACTGCACTCACAAGTATCGCATACAAAACTAACTCTATTACATATAAATATAAAATTATGACTTTTATCACACTTGAATAGCCTTAAGGTTTAACGCTTGTTTCTATAATTGTGTTCTCCGAATCCGATTGTTAATTTTTCAGATACGGCAGTCTGAAAGAGTCATTCTTGGCCGTTTTATGGGGCCAGAAAGTAATGTTTATATTAAAGGTGCCGAATTTTTTAAACTATAGCGACATAGTTTGAAGTGTGTGTTCTTTCCGTAGATATACAGAATAATGTACGTTAAATAGTTTACCTCCAGAGAAGTAAGATACCCGCGATTAACAAACATTTTAATATTACCATTACAGGCAGTCACAGAAGCAATAGAGACCTTGCAGGTGTTACCAAACAACAGTCAATAACAATTACTTTGTATTGGCTCCAGCCGTAGCTACTTAGACATTGAGGGTTTTCAGTACAAGCCAGAGAGGCGGCATACAGTACCACACTAACAGAAAAAGTAATAAAAAGTTTATTCAGGATGTTGTAAAATTCCATAATATTGTAGGGACATAATCATCACGTGTAGAGGAACAAAAAGTGTTATATGAACATAGGTCCAAAAACTCAACGTTTCTGCGCTACAGCTGGCAATACATGACGTATGGTTGATAGCGCGCGGGTAGGATCATGTTGCTGTGGGGCATCATTACAGCAGTACATAACATATTACTATGCCACACACTATGCCACTAGCACACAGACAGTAGGAAAAACTGTGACACACACACACACACACACACATATATATATATATATATATATATATAGTGAGTGTGTGTGTAATTGAAAATAATGACGCATATTACGTTGAGGTCAATTAGGGGCACGGCTTACTTCAATTCACGTAGCTTTAGATGAGAAAAATACGCTGGTTTGTGACAAAATGTCAGTGAAATCGTTATAACATGGTAACATTTACGATTAAAAAGTAAGTCCTGGCCGGCACGTCCATGTAACAACAGCTTGTCCGTCGCCTAGTATCGCCCCGGGCTGAAGATACCAGCTCGCAGTAAGAGGTTATATAACGTTATCACGCTGCCGCTGCGGACATGGTGCTAGCAGCTCTTATCTTACTCCGCCAAACTGAGTTATTTACAAGGATGGAGATGAGTGGACAGTGTACCGAGAGCGCCCAGGCACGGGAAAATATCACGTTCCCCTGGGCTACTCACTCATGTTTACAAACACGCCAGGAATACTCTCGACCGCGTACCCACTTTCTCAACTCATAGCCAAAGAATTCTTTTATATGCTGCTTTTTCCATTTTATTTTGTAAATCCAAATAACAGCAGTTATCCTTAAGCATAAACAGATATGTGTTAAATTAATTATTATTATGTAGCATTTTCTAAAATTTAAAACTATGTCTAATTCTAGCTAATTATGTATTTAATTGTACTTTCTTTAAGTTAATAACTAGCCAAAATTAAATGAATTTTTGTTTTGTAAAAAAAACGTGAATTCATTGTGGTAACGTTTAACATATTTTATTGACAGTTTTATGAAGTCTTCTCCTTTATAGTATTTTCAAAACTTACTTTAACAAAAACTGCGTGAATAGTAACCCAGTGACCAAGACTTGGTGAAGGAAAAGTTTTCTGAGATTCCACGGTTTTCTATACGTAATATATGTAATGCTAACTGATGACAATTTGCAACAAAGCTGATAAAAGTACTGTAATATACAAATCTGTCTGGGAAAAAAAATTTATACTTTCCTTGGACAATTTTTATTTACTATAACCCACCGTCACGAAAGAGATCTTTATTGTAAGTACTACGTTCACTATCTTGTACATTTTATTTGTACATTGACAGACTTAACCTCACAGCGACCAACTGGTATCATTTTATAAACTCAGAATAGCGGCATTTTTCAAGAATAAAGATTTATTCAACAAAGATACATGGTTCTTAAGATCGGGCAATATTCCTAATTTTACGCTGAGATGAGAAAACACCCAAACAGGGAAACAAATTCCACGTTTTTTATGTTTTCGGCTGCGTGGAAGACCAAAGCCTGTGTTGATACGTACGTATTTTCAACAGCAACTCTAGGCTTGGCCAAGATCTGGTAAAAGACGACATATTGTAAGGGGAAGAAAGAAATACTACAAACTAGTACTTGAAAAAAATACACATAGTTTATTTAAAATTGCGTGAGTAAAAAAGCTCTAAGTTTTCTAACATTTTAAAATACAGCAATTCATAACTTAAAATATTATTAAATCCAAGAAACTTTATGATTAAAAATTTTACAAGTTTTCTGCTTAAAGTATTTTACTCTTCTTTTGGATATTTTAGAAAATGCGTTATTTCCTTTCTCTTCTTTAGTTTCATTCGACTTGAAAATATCAAGAAGAGAAATGACGTTCTTGTATCAAGTAAAGTAATTATTACAAAACTACTGTTCAGAGTGTTCGTTTTGGGAGCAAAAATTAATACTAAGGGAAGAAAAAATAAACGAAGTGTGCTTTCTGATCATCAAACTTCTGTAGCTATTTTAATTACTATCGCTTCGCTCGCCTCTTTACATCTGTTTTCCATGATCCTGAGACTCGAGACGTGAATAAATCTGAGACGATTTTACTTGATATCTAATTTTAGAAATAGGAATGCACTTTTATTTTGTGTGCAGATATGCTCTATAACCTTACTTGCATTAATATTAAGTTTTTTTTAATGTATTTATAATTTTAGGTACAGTACATTAAATGCGAAGAAACAGAAGAAGTAATTTGTAGGATCAAAAGAGACGAAAACTTAAAATCTCCTAACAACACTGTGTCTGGAAAAATTAGACAGTTTAAATGCGCCTGTATTTTTCTTTTTTTTTTTTAATGTACGTAAAAATCTGCAGGGAGAAATAAATAAATATGGTTTACTCGGAATACGCGTGGTGAAATTTAGCAATGATTGCTAATTATTTTTTAATGTAACCCATTTATATTAAATTTTCGAAACTACTTTATGCCCATCCTATTAGGTTATATGGTATATATCTATCATGACAGAGGAACTTCAATACATACACAGAACACACACACACGCACACGCACACACTACAAACTCACAAACACATATATAAGTATGAATACACTTCACCTGTATATGTGTTTGTACATTTGTAAGTATCTAGTGACACGAGTGGAAAAAAGTTAGGTGCTAAATGTTTTTCCCGTTAAAGGTTATTGGGTTTATTTAAATACCATGTTAAACTATACCTGTTAGCTTCGTAGAAATATTTTAAGTTTTAATTTATATTACATTGACGAAACGTTTATTGCGTAATGCATATGCCTACTGCACCATCGACTACACAGTGCAAATAGTGCCATACATACGAAGGTAATTTTGTTACGTACATAAACTATACAATTAGTACTGCATTACCTTTCTTGTTTACCTAAACAACCGTCACAAGTGTTACGAATTAACCGCTGGTAATACACAATAGTTCGACCCAAATTTAAATGGAAATGATCATACATCAAAAAATATCCTTTTTTTTTGTTGACAATTCTGGTAAACGCCCTATCCCCCTTACGCGAGATTTTAAACCACATTCTTTTTATCTAAAGGCAAAAAATTCCTATAAAAGTTTTGATATATATATATATATATATATATATATATATATATATATATATATATATATATATAATCAGCAATATCCCATAATTCCTTTTAATTGATGTAATAATGCGTTAAATAGGTACAACTATCGTAGTTAAGAGAAGATAATACATTTTTTTTGCCAAGTTTCAAGTTTCTCCGAAGAAATTTTTACTGTGTGCTGTTTATATAAACGTAATTCCTTTAAGGATGTATTATTTAAAACTTCATTTTTGTTTATGCTTAATTTTGTGCTCAAAAAGTCGGAACGAATTTGTTGTGGATACTCTATGCCACATAACGCTTTCAGATCCAGTTCTATGGAGTCCCTTCGCTCTCTATAAATCCATATATTTCCGGCATCGTGGAAACTCGTGCTTAACGTGATTAACCCTCGATTAGTCCCAGGCTACACTGTATCTGACAAAAAGTTGAAGCAAGTCTAATGTAGGCTCAACAACTCAGACCTCTCCGAGTTACACACCGAATTTCCTCTCAGCTTGTGCGCTAACGAAATTATGTTTGCATAAGCAAGTTCGGAAATGCAAATGTAACTTGCGAAACGTGGTCCCGGTCAGGAAAGTAATTAGCAAGAGTACCAAACAAATAGAAACTGTGTAGTCTGTGCACTTTGCTTTGAGGTTTCGTATGATGGCATTATTAAATTTCCGCAGCATCAAAGAGTCTCAGACTCTATTTACATTTCACGGTTGCTGTTATTTTCATCGTAAACATTCAGATAATATTACTGCGTTACTCTGGCGAAAGAGAAATTTATTTGACCTGGAAATTGAGATTATTGCAATGAGTAAAATATGTGTACTTATAAAAAAATGAACATTTGCGTATTTACAGTTCGTCGCTGATTGTTTATGAGTATTAGAACTACAATATTCCAGAGAGTTTACCATTTTTAACCCATTTCCTAACACACTCATCAGTACTGGAGAACTAAATTGAAGGTCATCGAAATTGCTAATGAAAATTGTTCAATACGACTACTCTAACATAGGTGTAAAATAAAGTGGGATTCGAAGAAAGTATTATTAGTATTGTTTAAAAAGAAATAATAACACTTAATCAAAAAATTATGATAAAATATTTTTCTATTGCAACTTTTAGGATATTTAGATCCACTCCAAAGAAAATGTAAACGAAAAACGTAATTATTTAAAGGAATATTGTTCGTTAATTTTTCCGATGTAATTAATTAAGATATTAAGAAATGAACACGACACCATAAACATAAAGTGATTATTTTAATCTATTTGTATGTAGGGCCTAATTTTATTCATTAAGTTACACAACCATTAAATTATAACTGCTGACAGAATCAACCTCGATTTAGTGATCTGCAGTTTACGTATGGAAATCAGAGAATATAAGACGTGTTGTAACTGCAGAGTTAGTAACAAGTACATTTATATGTTTTATATAGAATGTCTTTGTGAATTTTACGGATAAAATATTTCTCTACTGAAGAACAGTTTTTCTACGTTGTCTTTAGCATACAACGGTAACGTAAGGAATAAAATTCTTCTACTGATATGCTATAAAGGACCAGAATCTTTTTCACTCTTCCAAAAAGCTTGGATCACAGCATCCATTGTGCTTTCATAAAACTTTCCCGGTCTCAAACTTCTTCTAAGCAGAGAAAGGGAGTAGAAAAAATAGAATGCTGCTGGGGTTTGTGGGTGGTTGGGGTAGGGTTAGAGGGTGAGAGTAAATTTAAAACTCCCTTAGGCCGAGACGTGTATCAAGCTGTATTAGGTCCTTCGGTCAGGAAAGTAGCAGAGTGTAAGGGGGCTAGAGATACCAGGCAATGACCTGGTTGTCCAGGGTGAGAACGATGGCGCTTTTGGAGCTTCAATACGTGTCCTCGTCTCAGGACATTCAGACAATATGGCTCCGATCCTCCCTGAGGAAAAGAAGAAAAATACAATCTAGGCAATCTTTCGCTCTCCAGCAAGATTCGCCAGCTTATATAGACTCCTCACACAAGGAGCTTCGGCAAATGAAAATTTTGTATTGGGTATCTTTGCAATAAATTTTGTACAATTATTCGGAAATTGAAAATGTCTTTGTAATACTTAGCAAAAAATCATGTCTAGTATGTTGACAAAAATAACTTAGCAATTTCTACATTTGGCATAGAAATAGTTATTTTTTAAACTGTCAGTGTACAGCTGTACGAAGCAACTGCTTGCTATCAAATACATATTGTTGCGAGCCACAACTATCTCGCGGCAAGTGTAAGAAGAAATAGTGGCGGCAGAACTAAGGGACCTCTCTGTGCACTGTACGGCTCGTGTTACCTTATGTGGCGCCGCAGCAGCCCCTTGCACACTACGACTATCGTGCAGCAGCGCAATCTGAGATAGCAGCAATAAGATTAAAGGGAATCGACGTGCACTGTGCTGCTCATGTAACACTTTCGCGATGCGCCAATATCGGGTTTCGTAAAGACATGTATACAGCAGATATCATGGCCTAGAGTTTTCTTGTGTGTACTCTCTTCTGCGGGGTGGTGCTTGACCCTGATGCGACATCCTTCTAGAAGCTTTGAGATAAAGACTTTCCGCGATATTTCTAGACTTTAGATTAAGGGTATAAAAGAGGGCTGTGGCAGAGACAAGAGAGTTTTGGCCGGCAGGCATCTGGTGTGAGTTGCAGTGATAGTGACGGATTGCGAGAAGAATTAAAGAGTGTTCAGTGAGGTTGTTTGCGGCAACGAGTAGTGCGACGAGGGAGTTATGGTGAATGGTTAGAGAGACATTTTATGTACAGAGAACTTGTATAGAGGACTGTCATTTTCATATTTAGATTTTATAATATTTTTATAAATAGTAGTTATTTGTGTTGTTACATTTTTATTTATTAGTTCTTAATATTTTGTCACATACAGAAATAGTTTGTGTAGATCGTTGTAAATAAATGCGGTTTGCTTAGTTTATTTTCTTTTATTTAATCTAAGACCTCCATCCCTTAGAATCACTAGTCCGAAATGATTACATTTCAATAAATGTAAATCTTTTTTATACAATAATCACGAATATAAGCTAATGGCGAGAAACTTACTAACGTTTAATAATTAATTTTTGATGGCATTTACTCTAAAACGGGTTAACTTGAAACACATTGAGTAACATGGAACACTTAAGAGTGTGTGGTAGATAAATAAATGCTGAAAAAATTATTGATTTCTACATTTGTTTCAAAGCCAATATGGATAAAATGTTCAACGACAATTTTTTAGGTAATGGTATTTGCGAAGTATATAAGTAAACATTAATCCAAAATTACTAATTCGTTGCGTGTGATCTCTTGCGCCGCAGTTAATTGCACGAGGTTCTGGCGTCAGAGATTGTGCCTCAGAAGTTCGTAACACTAGAAACAGTGTGGTTTAAAACGTTAGCTGAAACTATTGTCTAGGATTACTATTGTTTAATTTTCGCATATTGGTTTCAAGAAACCTACAGTTATAGATTAATGCTTTTAGCGTTTAATTATATACTACGCCCTCTTAATTTGTTTTAATGCGTATGGCAGACTTGAATAAAACAAATTGTTGAAAAATTACCAACAATAAAAGTCTTCAAGGACTTACATTAAATTTTACTTCCAGCTGACTTGATTGAAAATAAAACTATGGAAAAAGTGATTCAAGTTTCTCCCTGTGTTTGAAGTTACCCCGTTAAACGGCATTAGAAAATAGTATTGTAAAATAAGTTCTGCAAAGGACTTGCACATAATTCATATACATTTCTGAAGTAGCAAAGGTATATGCAGTAGATTAATGCGATTTTATAGAAATTGTATTTTGTTCTAGTAGACGCGTTGAGAAAAGTGCTATCATAAACAAAGGATTTTGTTTCCAAAGTATATTTTTTTCAGTAGCTACATATATCGAATATGTACAGAACTTCTTGCAGACCCCAGCAGGCCAAAAGTCGTTTGTGTACACAGTCAACTTCAAAGTGTATTTCTCTCTTGTGGAATGAAACATCTTTTAAACAATGCCGAAATATCCGTGTTGGGTATCTTCCTTCTTCCTGCATCGCTTTCTAGGGTTTGCGGTGCCTAATGAAAGAAACTTCCTCCGCTAACGAGCCAAGGAGAAAGGAAAATAACATTCATTAGCGATTCGTTCCTCGTTCCTCATCCATATCCATCGCCCCCTCACCTAGCCTCCAGTGTTGGATTCTTTGTAATAAGGGGCCAGGGACGTCTTGGGCGAGCGACACGTCCACAACGCTGCCACAGTCAATGGTGCTGGGTGGATGCTTCGTTGACGAGGGAGGGGGGAGGCACACGTAACGCGGTAATTAGCTGTCTGGAGAATGGACACGTCGTAACAAGATATCTCTCCTTTGCGAGCTTTGCCAGGCGGTCCAGATATCTAAGCCTGTTTTCTTCTTTCTTGGATAATGACATCCCTGTCGTGAATTCGACAGAGTTGTATGTGAGCAAAAGTAAGAATTTAGGAACCCTATAAAGATTATAAAATACTCATGTTTTGAATTTTAAAATGTATCCCATTCGCTGTCAAAGTCTAAAATGGCATGACGAACACAATTATAAACAACAAGTTTCCAGCAAAACGAATGAGTCCACTTTCCTTAAAATGTGTGAAAATTATCACTTAAATTTAATATCATGTAAATTTATTATTGTGTTATCTTCAAGCATGGTAGACCTATAACAATGAATAATAGTTAAATAAATGTTGGACAGTAAAGTATGTAAATACTAAATTGGCTTTCCATCGATCCTGTAATTCTTGACATACTTGTATTAAAATTGTCGTTGTCATGTCGTAAAATATTTTAAATCGGGCTCGTGTATGCTGATAAACATAACATGGACAAACATCTTTAAATGCGTTTTGTCTTAGTCATATTCATTTGGAGTAACTTTGTACCTTTTTGGGGTAACATTGTACCAGGGATTTTTTATACGATAGCTTTATGACATTCAACGACAGTGAACAATTTAAGGTTAACAAATTTATTCATCTAGATCAAAGCCGTATTCTGAAATTCTGAAATACTTTATTTGAAATTAAACTAGGCTGGTGGTACAAAGTTGCCTGACAGGTACAAAGTTACCCCAAATGACTGTACTAAAATGTGTACCGAGTCTGAAGAAAATTTGGAAAGTGGTCATCACATATTTCATGTTCTCAAAAAAATTCGAAAGACACCTGTTTTATAAAGTTTAATACGGTATAAAATACATAAAACTGTATTTGCAGTATTAGGCACTACATGCGTACCCGAATAAGTTAAAATTCTCATAAATGTTTAATTAAGAATACTTATAAGAAAAAGAAATTCCAAATTCTTACTCGAAGTAACTATTAACACAGCATGAACAAAACATTAATGACGGGTCCGTTTAATAAAAGCCATGTGTACTAAGTGTAATAAAACTCTGAAAAATGGTTTCTTATGTATAACGTGTCAGAAAAAAACATGTTCAAACGGCATCCATTTTAAAAATATGAACACGGTATGAAGAACCAAAAAGAACATATACTATAAGTCAACGTGATAATAACCACATATTATGAAATAAGTTGGATAAATTGCGTAAAAAATATTTCCTCACGTATATAATATTATGCAAAATAAATATAATAATACATCAATAAGAAAACATAAACACAAGATGAACTAAGCGCACATTGTCTAGTCGGCTGATAATGTAGTATGTATCTTACAAGTTTGATTAAATTCGGAAAAAATATTTACTCCAATTACATTATAATTAACATATAAATTGGCCGCCGTTACGAAAATACGAACAGAATATAAACGAAACACGTAAAAGTATAGTCAGTTTCTTTTAAAGGTTATTTGTATCGAGTTTGAAGTTCGGAATAACATTACCTTAGATAGGCTATATGATTTTATGCTAGAAATATAAAATGGGCTGTCATTATGAAAATATTAAACCAAGATATACGAATTGGACAAATTCCAAGTCAGCTTACTAAGAATTATTATATGTGTACTGTGTTTAATGTTATTCGGAATAATATTTACTCAGATATGCCATACTATGAAATAGAAAAATGGCGCTTATCTTTACAATATGAGCATAGGATGGACAAACCCAAAAACAAATCGAATATCTAACAAGTGAAATTCGGAAACAAATTTCCTTAGAAGTGTATATATCCTAAAATATATAACAATTGTCACCATTTAGCGAACCGGGAAGCGCTAATCATCTATAGCTAAGAATTGAAGTCGATACATTGACATACCGCAGACTTACAAGTCTCGATCCAACTTCATTAAATAGTGTATTATTAATTATCATAATTTATTAATTTGTAGGGAAAACATAAGACGAAACTGGCAAAACGAAAAAAAAAAATTGATCTGATTGCTACTGAACTTAACAGAATCAGCTCATGGGCTAATATGAAGGTTGTCTGAAAATTTCGTCAAAATCGCTCCAGTCGTTTTGGAGTCTATAAGGAACATGTATACACACAACGTATAAATATATATATATATGAACCAAAAGGTACTAAAGTCAGGTCTTTATAGTATGTAGTAGTGTATGTGTAATGAGTTTGATGAATTTCGGAGAACTATTTATTTGCTTATGAAATATGTTTCAAACATTAAAACGGCAACCATTTTGAAACTATGTATGCATCATAAACTAAATCCATTAAAATTAAGTCACTTAACTAGGTTGCTTATGTGTACGTACTCTACATATCAACATTATCTTCACGTTTCATAAGAGACAGAGTCGTTCTTTTTTTTGCTGCGTTTGTCGAAGTCAAGTACAATTAATGGTTGCTACAAATTTTACGAAACGTTTTTTAGTATCACGTTCCAAATGTAACCGCTTGATATGCTACATTTTGCAGAACGCAGCTCTATTAAAAACGGCTGTGTCGTTGATAAAGCCCGAAGCTAACGTTGATATGTGTAATACTGTTATTGCTATAGAGTACGTAAAATTAGCCTTGATTTATATGGAGTTAATGCGGGTTGCATACATGCGCCTGAAACACTGCCACTGCCCCTTAAGAGCGCGGTCTACATCAAATTTTAACGTCATAATTTAGTATTGCATTTGTACCAGATTTATTTCTGATTTTAGACTTATTTTGACTTTTTTAGTTATTTAATGTTTTTTTAATTTAATTTAAATGTCATCCTTTTTTATTAGTACAAAATATTTTTTTTTTTTGTTATGGCGCGGTCTACATCAATTTTGACGTCATATTTTTATTATAATATTTGTACCAAATATTTATTTTTTCAGATATTAGACACATTTTGATTATTTTTTTTAGTGCTAGAATTGTTGTAATTTGAATTTCAGCTTCGCCAGTTTTTTTTTTCAATGCAAAATAATTTTATTTTTTGTATTATATACGAGATCGTGTAGCCTACAACATCGTTATTTACAGTAATTTTTTTCAGTTTGGTATGTTAGTTTTAGTGGCGTATAAAAACCATAAAATGTAAATATTGACGTTGAGTCGTTACGCAATAACTGCTAGAAATAAAAAAATTTCATAAGGGCACAATATTGTTACAATTTGTTTCTAAAATAAGATTTCAATATGTGGTACAAATTTAGAAACAAACATATGACGTTGAAAACTGATGTACAGTAGAATGCCTTATTCTCCAGGCTAGTATGACAATGCTTATGATTCCGTTCTCGTGGTTAGTAATGGCGTAGCTAAAGGCATGGCTTTGAAATACATTTCTTGATGCTCTAGTATACCGATGGTAGCAACTATAGTTAAAATATTATTGTAGGCAAGGGATGTAAAAAGTCATTGTCCCAGAAAACAGCCAACTGAAAGGGTCTCCATTTGTTTTGTAGGCATCAATAATCTGTGTGATTGTGTACCTAGCACTGCTATACATACGAAAATAAATTAAATTGTTTGCTTGAGAGATAATAAAACAGTTTTAATAATTACACATTCTGGTCTAGCCATGCTCAATGTAATTCTTGCGGAACACTTATAAAAATTACGTGTTTTGTTGTTAGTAACTTCAGATGTAATCCAGCTCCAAAATTCTTCTTCTTAATATAAACATTTTGAGTCTTCTTTTCAAGTCAATATTATGTATTTTCGCCGACAATGTACGGATATTGGTTTGGAGTTTAATTATATAAACTTTATTCATAAGTAGCACATTATAGTATATGACCGCTAATTCGGTGCACCTTTTTGGATTCTTATTATGTCTTGCGGTATGTTTTGTTTATCGTGTGAATTTTATAAGAAAAACTTCTGTAGCATCTCTAAAAGTAGCGAAGATTCAATTTCGTAATCAGAGAACTAGAATCTTTGTAAAGTTCAGTATTAATTTCAGCGTGTTTACTCTTATTGCGTCAAAGTTTCATCGTGGTCTTTGAGTATATGTAAAAATTAATGTAAAAATGTGGCTTATTTGCATTTTTGCATTAGATAAAATTTTTAAATATATGTTCTTCGTAATGTTTTATCGCGTATTTTAATAGAATATTTTCTAAGCCAAAACTAAAAATTAAATTCCAAAATACTGACTGCATACGTAATCGTTTCAACTGTGATCAATATTCGATGCTTATCATCTTGGCGTTTGCAAGTAAGGTTCTTCCTTCCTTTGGAGGCGGTCTTCGTATTCGAGAAGTGTTATTGAAATTCGTGAATGCGGAAATGTCAAGTTTTCTCCGTGGCCGTGTAGTCTGGCTGAAGCGGTTGGCAGTAAATCGCAGAAATATTGGCGACTAATCCCTACGTCGCGTCTACGAGTCCCGAACCAAGTTTCCGACCGCTTGTCTTCCTCGCTCCTTTGTTTTATCTTCCTCGCGCTCTTCCCTCGAAGGAATACGAAAACAAGATTACTGCCGTGCCGCTGTGCCAACTCTTCGGATGCTAATTCGAGGAATGAAATGGAAGAGAAGTAGATTGAATCAGCCCGCCGACCCCAGGTTGAATGGGAAAAGGGATGGAAAAAGAATGGGAAGGGATGGGTTAGGGTGTAGGATGGAGTTGAGGGAAATGTGGGGTTTCTTCAAACAAAGACGCAGAGACAGTTCGGGACGATGCTGGCTGGAATGTGGCAATGGGATGGGCAGAAAGTCTCGAAACAACCACTACACGCCTTGCTGAGCGCTCGTGCAGTTAGGACCCCCGAGTCCCTCGTGAAATAAACTAGATGGAGTGAAACTTGGTGTCTGATTGAATTGCCGTTAAACTGCCACATCTCAAGTGAACTGGCTTGTGCAACTGTTGGGAGGTGAAGAAGATTTCTTCCACTTTGTCGAGAAAATGCTCAGTGTGTAATAATATCAAAATGCTCCAATCAGTAAGTAAATCTCTACCAAACTCACATTGTATGATATTCAAATTATAAGAAAAGTAAAGTTTTAAAGAATATAAATATTGTTGTATGATTCAAAAATTACTAAAATCTTACTGTCGGTGTACGATGAAAAAATTACGTTCTACATAATATGCGTGTTACTATTAGGTAAACATTTAGTTCCGTGTCCTAACAATTAATTATGCACATGATTGTGCAGTAGTCGTGAAAATATACGAACTCCTCCGAACAAATTGCTTCTCGTTATCCAAAGAAAGAAGTATCACCATTTCAGAGCAACACAACAGCTTTACTGTAATCGTCACCAAGTGTGATCATGCGAGTTCCCTAGTACACCCACAGCAGCAGCTCGTTACGAACAGGTACTTAGCTGAGCGACAACAGAACGACCTGGCTGAATACGCGCGGACCAAAAAACACTCTGTATTCGTGCTCGAGAACACCAAATACACTCGTGAACAAAAACGCACAGCATACTTTTTTCTGTCAACGACAGGCAGCAAGCACGTGTGGCAATGTGTTTGCTGGAGAGTTTGTGTACATGCTACGTGTGTTGCTGTATGTTTGTTTATATGCTATAACTGAACGCATATTTGCCGTAAATATTTTATAAAATCGATTTCAAACTACGTGAGTTGAGAGGAAATATTTGCGGTGGGATACTTTCGGTGTTTACATGCAACAATAGAACATTGCACAGTAAACTGGTTTCTCTCTGAAAGTTTAATCGAACAAAGACACAAGTAACGTATTTCATAAATAAACCTTTTACGATTTGAAATATTAAAATATTTTCTTTATTTTATGTTCAAAAATAATTTTGGTACACCATACACAGACCCTCCCCTCAACAGTTACCTCACAAATAATAATTGACACAATTTATAAGCAATGAAAACAGTGCATCAGTAGAATCATTTTGGCAAAAGTACGAATGTGGTTTATATAATAATAGCTAATATTAACCACTTACAATTTAAATTCCAACAACATGGCATTAAAGCTTATATTTTCACACTATACCTGGCAGCCTTTGAAAGGTTTATGTGAATGTTAAGCTTATTTTTTCATTTACCGTAGGCCATTCACATAACTTTATGGAGTCAGAACAGCAGCGAGTGGATAGAAAATCTCATGTTTTATACATATAGGTCACTTTCTTGCTGCCATCTAATAGAACAATTATAGTAATATTTTAAAGTCTTCATTAACAATACCTTCAATATGCCCAGCGTTAGACTGGCTCGAAATCAATTAGTGGTGGTGAGTAAAGCAATATATGTGCATATAAATATTAACCAGTCTCAAATGTTCGTGTTTTTTTTTCTCTGTAACTCAGAGAACCCCTTTAAGAAAGGGCATATGTATGAAAATTTTTAAGGCAGAACCATTGTAAAATACACATAGTTGAATAAGCGTTACAGTTATCTGATACACTAAATAGAAGACTCTGAATTTTGAAAGAATTATGGTTTTAAACAACAAACACATAAAGCCATGAAACACTAGACTATTTTATGAGATTACAATATTTCCTTACCGAAAAGAGATGGTAAAATTTGTTGTTTGGCTAGATGTTGCAAAATTGTAGGCTTACATCTTAACGGACTCACGCAAATTTGTAACTTGTGCTGAAAACAAACACTTTTGTCTTACAATTCTAAGCGATTTTACTATCTTAATTTTGTGTTTATGGATAACAAGCACAAATAACGTGTAGCATATAGTCAGATTTAGTTGCTTCATATTCTATACAGAAACCATAGAACATTCTTAAAAACTGCATTATACTGTCGTTATAGGTGGTTCATGATACAGTGAGACCTTTTGGAACCCTATTACTATTTCTTGAAGGTTATAATTTTTAGTTTCTTGCACTATTCAATATGAAAAATCACCCAAAATAATTAAGTGAATACAGTGTACTATCATTCAAACTTAAAGTTTCAGGTCACAGTAAACAGTGTTTTAAATTATTTTTTTAAACAAGACTGTCTTAAAAAGTGCTCATTTTATCGCATACCACCTATACATACATTAGTGCGTCTTAAAGAGACATAACGACAGCTCGAAGTCACGATCAGGGGAATTGCCAAAAGAAAGACTGCAAGACATTTGAGCATTGTGCATAGAGACTATTACACAAGTGGTCAGTGACCAAGATTCGGCTTTAGTGCCAGCGCATTTTGAGGCCAAAAAAAAAAGGCTGCAGACAAAGTCACATGTTATAATGATAAAAAAAATTATGGTAAAAAATAATTGTTTTTCAAATATGTACCTTTAGTAACACAGTTTTTCCATACTGCTTATCGGCCAACAAACGGTGTTTATAAAGAGCTTCTAGTATTCTTGTTTATATACTGGAACAGTAATAACCTAAGTAGCAAATGACGCCAAATTAAGTGACTCATCAGACTCTTTAACGAGAACGGGTAGATTGGGATATAATTATGGGAATTGAAAACATGTTTCGTGGCAATGTGTATGTATATTTGTATTTTTGGACGCAATTGACATTATTTTATCCTCGTAATTGGTGTTTAGTTGAAGATGAATGACATATATCGTGAGGACAAGCAATATGTTGCATTTGCGTTAAGTTGCATTGCTAAGTCCTTTAAATTTCCTGTAGTAGGTGGAGTCTGTGTTAGAATATATACATTTATTTTTTATTAAAAGGACACGCAATAGTATTACATTCAGAAGATACCTTCTTCGTTTTATGACAACACTTCTGCAGTCGCACTAAAAGTCAATCGGTTTTAGCATTCGCTTCACAACACTAAGTTGCAGATTGTATAATCACGCGTCCACTGCAGTGGATAACCTTCCCTTACCTCTTCTACTGTTCTTTACCCACCAGTGCCTTGCACACAGCTAAGCACGCTGCTGCTAATGATTGTTGTACAGCTGATGTCAGTAACTTTGCTGTGTATTGTGACCTAGTTTGCAAAGTCGAAACAATAATTCAGTGTCTCGTGATTTGTTGGGCACTTGAAACTTGTACTTGGGTTACGAGTCAAATGCCTCTGGCTAAAATTTGGTCATCTACACGTTAGCCTCGTTTTTTTTATGAATGTATGTATGTATGTATGGTTGGATGGATGTATGGATGCATGGATGGATGCATGGGTCGATGGATGTATGGATGGATGGATGTATGTATGCATGGATGTATGTATGCATGGATGTATGTATGCATGGATGTATGCATGGGTGGATGGATTGATGGGTGGATGGATTGATGGGTGGATAAATACATGCATGCATGAATGCATGTTCACAGCGTGGACCAGAACTCATGTACCAAACTCCGGGACGTGATTGTTTATGTGAAATAAGGTGGAGTTACATTGACCAACAGTATTGTGTGGTGAAGTAAGGGAGCTACACGACGTTGAAAAAAAATTTTTTGAAGTACACTTTTTCAAAAATACTAGAAAGTATAAGAGATGGAGCCACCAAAATTTGCATTGAGCTCTAAGAATCGGAGAAAATAATTCTGTGAAAGTGTGATTGACGCAACGTTCCTCTTCACTACTTATGTAGTGGTTACTCATCTTATTTATGCAAGTAACTTTTAAATACTAAGCGTCAATAAAATATTATATACATATAATTGTGTATCGCGCGAAATGAAAGGGAAAGTACCTCTTGTGTTAATTTACTCCAATAAACCGTTTTCGAATAAATTCGAATCAAAATACGAAGCCGCAGTGTAACCCCGAAGATGTACTGGCAAATGGTGGATCAGGTTGCTTGGACTCGTGCATAAATGTTTGGTATGGCACGTACACAATAAAATGCGGCTATCACGCGTGCAACGAGATCTTCCTGGCTTGTCACACGCGTCTCGTAAATCAGGGAGTTTACATGACCCTCATAAAAAGTCCAAAGGAGTCAGGTCTGGAGATCGAACCGGCCAATAGATGAGCTATCCTCTTTCTAACCAGCAACCTGCAAACGTGGTGTTAAGATGGCGGCATACGGCAGCAAAAAAATGTGGTGGTGCCCCATCGTGCCGAAACCACATGATACTTCCTCCAGCGATTCCGGCGATACATCCTGCAGGAACGTTAAGTAATGGACTCCACTGAGGCGGTCAGGTAGCAAGTCAAGACCCAACAAACGATTGTTAACAATGCCAGCCCACATGTTGACACTGTAGCGCACTTGGTTACCCATAAGGTGCATGTGGTGGGGATTGTGGTGCGCCCAGATGTTTCTCTCGCTACTGTACCAAATTTAGACTTTCAACGCTGCATTTAGCGTGGCTCAGAAGTTGTGAGTATTTATGTATACATATATGTACACATACACAAGGGTTAGTCGTTATTACTTGCTAATCCGATGGGTGTGAATTCCTGAGGCCAAATAAATAGGAAAATAATTATTCAATATTGGTCCTATCGTGAAGTATGAGTGAGTTACGTGACCTCAAAGATGGAAACAAGAATTATGTAACTGGACGATAAAACCTCAGGCATATGTAATTAAGTATCTTATTTCCGTATACAGGCAACCAATCCCTTCATGCTTAAAGCTTTGTAACCCTTGGACTGAAGTGATTCGACATAACGAGTAGGTGGTCAGCATGTAAACATTAATAAAAAAGATCGTCGTAAAGGAAACTGCTAATGTGTACCGTTTCCTTAGAAATTACATGTTAATTTGGGAAGATACTTTCTGGGTGCCTGGGAGGTAGGCAGCCGGTAATAAAATTGTATATGTCGTGTCAGTTGACAGCAAGACTCAAATTCTTACAACTCGTTAGTAATTGGCGATTAGTTGAAAAAAAAATATTTCGATAAGTTGTTAGTTATTTATTTGAAATGTGAATGGATCACACAATTTCGTAGCGTATGCTCGAAATGAGAACCGCACATCTCCATGCACGAATGCGACGCTCGTATGATAGGTGCACAGGCTGCAACATACTGGGATTAGCCTGTACAGAGCGGCGTGCATCTTGAATACATCGCCATTTCATCTGCATTGTCCACTTCAGTTGCATAAATCATTGCTTTCAAGTGACCCTATAAAATATGTCGACTGGGATTATGTCAGGAGATACTGATAGCCGTCTCACTGACGCACCACGCCCAATCCATCGCCCTGGGTAGAGAAAGTCCAAGTAATGCTATGATATTTGAAAGAACTGTGCAACAGGGGTGCATGACTGGATTTAGTTTCTTGGACATACTCCATTGCGATATAGATGACTGTCAAATAAAACTAAATATAGTAGAAAAAACATAATAAACAGAGTACGCTTTAGTCAACTAGATACGTACACAACATACAATTCCAAAATGGAATCAGGTAAAAAAAAATATTGCCTTGCTGTGCGACTGAAGATTGACAGTGCACCATCGAGGATGTACCGTATGTCGACTCTCACATTCAATGATACATCTTCAAGTAGTTATCGCATGTGTTCTCCCAAGTAGTGTCGATACGCAGCTACAGAGGTTCGGACGGAAAGGATGTGCGGTCCTATTAGGTCCCTTTTATGAACGCCTTTTTTGTCACGGGGCAAAAGTCAAAAGTCGTCCGTTTTCAAACTGCATGGAAGGTAGTGGGTCCGTTTATGCATTTCCGCGTGTTTTGACGACGGCATTTTACGGTTGCATTCTGTAAAACATGTCGATGTGATCTAGAGAACACCGCCGCGAAAATTCGTTGGGAAAACGCTTGAATTTTTTTTTTTTTTTTTAATTCGTGCTCCTAGTAGGCCTGGTCATGCGGACGCGCGGTACTGTCTGTCGACTGTGATCGAGCCGTCAGTGGTGCCAATCGTTCTACCGTAACTATTCGGTTCAGAGTTGTGTTTGAGTGACGAATGAGTTCAGTTTCTATAAAGTCCAGTTTACACAGAAAACATTACAGGAAAAATATTAACTACTAAATGTTTTAGTCACAAAATATCGACAAATTGTAAGCTATTGTACACTATTTTACAGCATTGTTGATAGCAAATGTGTTATTAACGTTGCTGAAAACACTAATGTTTCTAACAAAATTATAAGAATGTTGAACGTAAGTTAGTAACAATGTTGATGACAAAAATGCCTACAACATTGCTGATAACATTGCTGGTAACATCTGTTACCAACAACCTTTGATATAGACCGCCCTAGAATGGGTCTGGTAAATAATGTTATCAACAGAGTTGGTGACTAATGATTCTAAAATTCATAACTTTTGTTGCTAGCAAATGTTTTCAGTAAAATGTTAGTAACAAATATTATGAATATTTATTATAAATATTAACAAAGTTAATAACAGAATGTTGGCAACAATATTGATAGTAACATTGTTAATAACTTTCTTGAAAACATATGTTATTTCAAAGTTATCGTTGCTATTAACTAGGCTTAATAGAGTTCAATATGGAGCGATTAATAGTTGAAATTAGTAAAAGAAAAGAATTTGGTCCCAAAATCCACTGGAGGTAAACGGTTTGCCAAATGTATATATGTTCATTCTATAAATGTATTACGTAATATTAATATAGAATATTTTTTCTTTTCTATTCAGTTAAAGATCTGCAGGCAAAATGAATGGAAATACATTAGAGATTCTTACGTTCGCTATCTCCGAAACACAAAAATAAAATCTGGACACAACAAATAATGAAGTTAAGTAGTATGTTTTTGCCCGACATCTTGAATTTTTGACAAACGTTAACACACTTCAAAGAACAGAGTCTTCGCTACAGTCCGAAATGGCTGTTGGTTCTGATGAGAATCGCGCGTCTGCAGTAGGACATACAGACGACAACAGTGGGACTAAGACAGAGCAGCAATACAATTATTCTCGCAATACGATGCTCAGACAGATGAATAAAATAATGGAGGATAAGCTTGAGAATTACATTGACAATTTCGAACGCGAGAGAAGTTCCTGGCCAGAAGAGCATATCTCCGATGACACGTATTGTTTTTCGATACTTGTTATCAATTTTAAAACATATTTCGCTTCGCCTGAAACTGAAGCTTATAATGGATGTAGAGGCATTGGCTGTTAACTACGCTGAACAATTCCCAGCATCTACTATGGTAGCCCCAGCCTACTCCTCCCAATGTACGATGCTATCACCGGCACACTTTAACAGTGCAGCTCTACGTCTTCTGCATTTTCTACAACAGTCTTGTAATGACTGCGAACGTTTTCCAACAGAGCTGCAAATCACTCAGCCCATCTACCGAGCATCCATTCATCTACTAAATGAACTTAACTCTTGGGAGTATGTAATTGATCATCAGGCAAATGCTCGTAACCCAAAGGAATATTTGCATCTGTTTCATTACAGACCCATAGCAGCCACAACACGTATGCTTTCGCAATCTCCTGAGTCCTGTTGAAAATCCCGAATCAAGTGTTTACAGACATATTTACTCACAAAGTTAGCAAATACCATTATCTGGGATTGTCATTGAGTATTTTATTAATATTGGCTTCGAAAAAAGCGTAGAAATCAATTGATGTTTTCAGCGTTTATTTATCTACCACGCACTACTAAGACACCATGCTTATTAAAAACACTGTTTGGAGAAACTCCAACATAGCGAAAACCTACCTTTTCAGACTGCCGTATTTTTGAATGTATGCAAAACTGAGCTAAAATCGTGCTCTAATAAAAATAGTATAATCACTGCTAAAAGTCATACAGTAAAGTGGATCAGCGGGAATCTTGCACGCTAGCTCAGCGCTTGGCTCGTTGAGGTGATGTGGCATTTGATACGCACTTCAAGGTCGCCCTTATTCCTCTGTGACTTCTCTGCCTCTAACGCACATAATCGCTCACATCAGTCGGCGTAAGAGTTAGTGGACGGCAGCTTTTTTTTTAGGCACGGAAACGGGAATGGCAATAAGTCGAATATAACATGTCCGTCAAATACCTCATCGCCTCTAGGCGCGGAGGAATAAACTAGCACGTATAGTTTTCGTAGAAAAAGTTTTTCAATGGAACTGCAAGCGATAACCATATTAATTTATTTATGGAAAGTATTAGATTAAGTCCAGTGCAGGATTATATTTAGTTTTCTCATTACGGTAGATAAATTTCTCAGCTATAGCAACATGAAAAACTCATTTTTAAAACTTTTGAGGAGCTTGGTAAATCACGTATTTTACTAGCGGACGGCATTTTTTAAATTATAGAGAGACAGTTTGAAGTGTGTCTTCTTTTCGTAACTAAACTCATTGGAAACATTTTTAATAGTTACACAAGAAAACATATTTTTCGTACCATGCTACAGCACGGCTTACGCTGTGACGATCTCGTTACAGACATACTCTCTCTCTAACATATTATTAGTGATGATGATGTCTGTGTGACTTTCTGTATGTAGGTGACTAAGGTGAGATGAGAAAGGATTAATTTGTAAGATAATTTCTATTTGCATGAGATACCTTTTTTTATCACAATGTAGATTCTCGTAGGTTCGTCATTAAAACATAGGCACCACATCTCAATTGAATAGAGCAATTTATTGAAGAAAATGAAAATAAATAAAAAGAAAAATTCTAATATCTCTCACCCTAGGTTAAACACATAGTTTAGACACAATTTACTATAAAGTAGAAAATATCTTGAGTTTGGTTAAAGTTGACACTA
>PNEQ01114469.1:0-10202 GCA_003012365.1 Medauroidea extradentata
TGATTTTACTCTCACTTGCCTTGGCAAATTATAGACGTACAGACTCACAATACTCTTATTCTGATTGGTGCAGTCAAATGAGAAACGTGTATGAACATAGACACGCTGCCAATAACCTTGAAACAGAACTGCCGATGTGCACGTGAGTCACTGAAACAAAGTGAGGCAAAAATCTTTTCGCGACAAAATCGTGGCCCTACATATCGGGATTCTTATTGGCTCAGTCAAATAGGGCAATAGCTCCACGTACAAGCTGAAGCTAGTAATCTTCTGGTAAGCTGGACGTGTATTGAAATCCATCAAACAGTCAACTTTTCCCGCGATAAACCATCATCTCTACTAATTATAGATTTAAATTAAATTTTCAATCATTATTATATATTTATATATTATATATGTGTGTGTGCGTATAAGTGGAGTTTTACCATATCTGTTTCCGAGCCATAGTATTAAAGAAATAATAATACAAAACCAGTATAAATAGAAGCTAGTGGCCATAAGGCCTACTCAGGCCATCGTAGTAAGTTTAATTCTGCACAGACACACCCAGCTGACTGAAAACTGCCTAGCATATATCAAAATAATACTTTTTTTTAATGGAAAATTTTGTTCGTGTTACAGCTTTAGATCTGTAGGAATGTATAATTCTTTCGTGAGACAAGCTGCACCGACAGTAGCAGCGTAAAATCACAGAAATGGATGAACGCTTTGCTTCATCGCCTTGTTCAAAGTAACGTCTTTTTGTTTTTGTTTTTTATTGCTGTTGTGCGCTAGGTTTCGCCTGCTCGTCCCGAGTAAAGCGAAGCGACCGTAATGTTTTCTGGAGCGGAATGAAACAGTAAGTTCGAATGGTACTCTACCTTAAAACCAGGTACGTGATATTTTAAGGATGGTGGATTTGAAGCCATTCGATTATTTGTTTTGGAATGGAGATGATGAAAAATTGTATTACAAAATTCTCTACAGCACATGGAATTGCAAAGGTGTGCTATGAAACTTAGTGAACGGACCCTGTATGAAAACAGCGAAACAGGCAATAACACAAACATTTTTCACGTAAAAGCTTAAGACATGGTCAGTAAAGCTCTGCTCTGTTGCTGTTATTAACGCACGAAAAAAAAAAGTTAATCGCCACTATGGAACGTTCTTACGGAAACAATGACTAGAATACGATCAAAATCATCACACATATGCGACTAATTATTTTTAAAATTTCACTAGATATACTAAAACAGTTAATTCTAAATTTATCAGATTTGAATAAATGAATTGTAAATAAACCAACAGATACTAATTTAGCACTTCTCGGTAGAATGCACTTAGAGTCAGAACCACGAGACCGTAATTTGCACATAATTGTAAATCGTTATAAAGTGACAGAAGAACGGAATACTTCGCTGCAATGACATAGAGGAGTTTTAGAGATCCCAGTTAAACACCTGCTAATAATTTTGAGCTATTTACTTAGTATGGGTGGTTCGGGATATAATGAGCACTCAAAAAAGCCCTGCTCAAATTCTTTTTCCAGACAATTCGTATATTTTCGATTGTAACGGCACACGACGGGAAAATGCTAACCTCTCTGGACACGTCAATTGATGTTTGTGCGTGTAAGATAAATTGTGCAGTCAGTATGAATCAGTACACTTTGATAAAATAGTTTATTAACTATATAAAATACAAGTTATATATATTTCGGTTGATTTTGTTTCAGTATTTTTGTATTTAAATAGGAAAATACACGGAACTATTTTGCGTAATTTCGCTGCCAACTACACAAGCAGTAAGGCAACTGTACTTAATGTTGAATTATATGCAGTAGGCCTAACGGCTAGCGATATTTTTCAAAGTTTAAATTTTTAGTGCCCACTTGATATTAGAAATCGTGCAACAACTGATTCAATTTGGCTGAAACATTTAAATATGGATTCTTAACACTACTGTACTAATACTTGTTGATTAATACTAAAGTTAATTAAATTGTCCTGAAACTCGTTTTGGTGCACTAATTAAACTCTTATTTGGAAGTTCAGTAATAAGTTTCGGTACGCAGTGGAACTTGTTAGATACTAATAACTAAAGCAAATTTACCAAACATCTGCCACGCTCGTTCAAATTACTTATGAGAATGAGAAGCTTTCTAATTTCCAAATTTAAAAGAAAGGTATCTTAGTTTTTGTAGTAAATTTTATTGAATATTGTCTACAATGACAGTTTATTTTACGTTGCAAGTTATTACGAACGATATCTAAATTTGGAATTTCTAAATAACTAGTATGAACGTGACCCCGAGACCAACTTTTATGGCTATAGTTACGTTAAACGTTTCATTAAAAGTGTAGTTCTGTTTAAAACAGTTGAATATAAATTTCTTGTTCATTGTTTAACACACATTTGAAGAAAGAAACTTGATTATTTTTTACTCATTTATTTTTCAAACGGGTTTTATAGGCAAGTAGACACGGCCCAGTAGGTGAACGAAAAAGAGAATAAGCTGGCCTTCTAAACTGCATCGCAAACCATGAATCAACTGCGCGAATGTGTTATTCACGAAAAGTGTACCATCGAAGCGCCCGATTATAATTTGCAATTCCCTTAATCGGCTATCGCCCCTTGTGCAATCTCAGTCCGTTATCTCTCCCAGATGCTTCGCTGTTTCCGTCGATAATGTACCGGTCGGTTCACGGGCGACTAAAATGTCAAACTGACAAATCCTTATCCACTACTAGCAATTTGTGGCCAGATAGCCTTCACGAGATTGTCTACTACTGCATTTCCTAACAACAACAGTTATCTACTCAGAATTACGCCGTTAACTAGTGCAGTCACTAAAAAAATTGTTCGTGTAGTACGAAACAAATATATATCTGAGGTAATAAAATATTTATTACCTGAACAAAATGCGAAACGCTACACAGCTGATTTTAATGAGTCAACAAAATATGTAGTTTAGTTGACGAAGGACTTGTATCTTACAATAAATTATTTCCTCGACGTAGACGTACTATTTTTGTTTGTAAATACAAGTGGGTACATTTTGTAGGTAATCATACATCTGAGAAAAATATTTGTAATCTCTTAACAGTAACATAATGTCAATATTTGTGAGTGCATTTAATGACGATCTGTTGATGTAAAATAATACTGAAAAAAAAAAAAAACATTGTACAGAACACAAAATTAAATGCCTACAAATTAAAAAATATATCGTCGTAGATGACATGCATTTGTCATTAAATCGGATACTGTTATGAAAGTGTGTGCAGAATGTTTCCTGAAATTTGCACATAAATGTTAGGTTGAAATACTGGACGCTTATTGCACAGCCACATCGAATGCAGAACATTTTGTTGCCGTGACTGTGTTTCTTCGAGTTTAAACGAAAATTCACCGTAAAACATCGTTCTGAAAAAGGCTTACAAGTAGTTTTATTTATTTAAAGCGTCTATTCTATGGGATAGCTTCATGAATGTGTTCAACATTGAGTTAATTTATTAAAGATTAATTTTCAAAAGTTATAAAATCTAGAGCAGTATTATTGAGGAAAATGCTAAGGTATGTTATTTGTAATTATTGTCTTTTGGTATTTTTGGAAACGTTCTGTATGAGTTCACTTCTGGCGTTACGGAAATTGTGAACGTTGTTAATATTGGCACAGTCTTACAGTTCAGTTGAACCCAACATTAGTTAATTAATTTGCCGATGTTTAGTGTCAGCAATTAGTTTTATATTGGTAAGCCGAGGATATTATTGACCAATATATTCTGTGTAACCTTTTTCTATGCTATTACGTAATACTGTAGTATATATTGTATAAGGAGGATATCGAAGGTCAGGGTATCGCACAAATCGTAGGCAATCTGCCTTTCCCCGCAGTACGACGTTGAGTGAGGCCCTACGATGGAGAAGTGCCGGATCGAGAGGGGAGGGGGAAACGGGAGAACCCCGAGAAACCGACCAGCCAGCGGCATCGTCCGGTACGATTCCCACATGCGAAAATCCGGGGGCCGACCCCGCCGGAGATTGAACCTGGAACGCCTGGGTGGAAGGCGATAGGTCTGACCTCTCGGCCACCGCGGCCCCCCTGTAATACAGTTATAACATCTACGCGCAAGTCACTTAAATGGCGTGCAGGTTTTTTTTCCTTCAGTGACAATTGAAGCCAATACCATTTAATTGTATTTGTGAAAAGTATGGTATTATGTCCAAAGCATGTTTATACCTTTATGTAATTTTAGAGGGCATACAATCGTGTCCCCAATGAGTTAAACAATTTTTTTTTAATATTATAGCGACAGAGGTGGAAACGTTTATTGTTTCATCAGATATGCATATGTAAATCACGTTAAGGATATTCGTCCAAAATTAAAAAAATCACAACTCTCTGCAACGCATTTCGATCGCAAACATAGAGGCCTTTCAAGCCTAAAAAATTATTCCTCTGACGGTTTAACTGATTTGTCGTGTCATTCGTTTAAATACTTCTTAATTATTTGCTGTGCTAGACTGTTACTTTAATTTCTTGCTTTACACGTAGTCTATGCATGAACCCAGAGACCAAATTGATGATTGTGTGAGATATCAGTTCCGTCCAGCGAGAAATTTGTATAGTTCCTTAGGCTCCAAATACACAATGCCCAAAACGTAGCAGATTTCACATGGGCCTTTCTGACGGGGGGGATGGGGGGGACATGTCCCCTCCAAACATTCCTTGTGGAGAGGACACAGGGACATATTTATTTTAAAGTGAAGGTCTTGTATGTTATTTATATATTGTTCACTTGAATACTAATACACGTAAAGGATAATTATTTCAGTGCTCAACCTGTTCGAAAGACAAATTTATTTATCAAACATTCTATTAGAATATATTTACTCCTATTTGTCAAAAATATTTACAACCCGTGCCGCCCCCCTCCCCTAAATTTACTTATCGGAGAGGTCCATGAGATTTCATACACACTTTCTATTACCAGAGAATAAAAGGTTACTAAAAATAGAATGGTGTGAAAACTGTTACGGTTTTGGGCATCGTGTATTTAGGAGCTTAACAGAGGATATATTTTGTTTGCTGAAAATTTTCTTTACTTGGCACTGAGTTAAATATTGTACCCTCGGACGAAAACAGAACTCCACTCTTCGTGAACCGATTAAAAAACACATAGTAATTGTCCATAAATTTCTTTATTTTTTCACTCATAACCTCTCAACCTAATGGGTTTTATAACAGAAGTTATCAATCGCGTGTCCTTTTAATGTGATTTAAGGAACCATAAATGTCTAGTGAAGATGGAACCGTAGTGCCCGCTTCAGTCCAAGTGATCCTAGAAATGCATGTTTTTAACTGAAAACTATTCCAGCAATCTCGTTCTGTAAACATTTTTGTGGTACGTATTTATCTTATCAGTTTGTTTAATATTTTTGAAATACTCTTACTAATAACCGTTTAAAACGTCGTTTGTGAGTCTACATGCTGTTGGAAGATATTTTCTTCCGGTATCTGACACATTTGTTTAAACATATAACACAACATTTAGTTAGAATGTCAGTAAATAACGATGCTTGAAACACACGGGATTCGTGGAACCTATAGCTTAGCCGGTAAAAAAAATATCCTGAACTTTTATTGCTTTTCTCAGCCATCCTCTACCAAACCATATTCCATACTACTACAAATAAAAATTAAACTGGAGGAATGTAAATGTCGGGAAGTTTTATCGTATAAATAGTTTCCTACAAATATTAACTATCTTCACACTGTTAATGGCTAGCTATAAATTTTAAAACAAATATAAATGTGACACACCAAAACATTAAACAGTAAAACAGCCGTCTTAGTTGCTTCACCACAAAACCGATCAATCTCCCGTCTTTGTAGCGCGGCGTTATAAAAGTTTGCTTTTTTTTTTACTTTAATGTGTCGTAAAAAAACTGTTTACAAACTCTTAAGATAGGGGCAAACGCTTTGCAGGTTGAAAGTGAAAAGTATCGTTATTAGAAGCTTTATCCTATGTGAGAAAAAAAGAAAATGTTGCAGGCATTAATTGCCTGTCGGTTGCGTACTGACGTTTTTTAATACAGTCACAAACGTATAATGGCAGTTGTCGTAATCTACCTAAAAGTGGTGTCTATGTCTCATTTTCAATGATATTGATGCATTTAATTTATCGACACATTATAAGTTTCGTAATGTGTATTTTAAATTTCTACATGTTAATTTTATATTATTTAAGCTCCCTAGAACACATTTTACGGCAACTACAAAAAGTGAAATATTAAAATTAATGTGGTTCATGCTTATGGAAATCAAGACTATGAACGCTAGTAACATCTTGAGGTATATGGAATTAATTAAAAATAATTTTCAGGTGGAGATTGTAAAATAGCTATATAATAATTTTGTCACAAAAATTAAAATTTTCTATACAAAATAACTTTTCTCTTCATGGAACTAATGATATCTTAAATCTGTTACCCAAGCAACTCTATTAATTTAGTAATGTTCTTGTGTTCATTATCTTCCAAACTAATTAAGATAGGACATAAAGCTCGTGTGCTGAAGCGGACGTTCTGATAGTGATCGTGGACACACAAACGCCTCATAAATGCAGTTGCAACCACCTGTTTTGTTATCGGGACAAGTAACTTCAGGCAGGTAACCACAGTCATCTGTCTACAAGGTAAAATGTGCAGTTTAGCCATTTTGTTTTACATTCACCGTGTCCTTAAAATACTTCCGAAATGCGTAAATTAAAGGACGCTTTTGACAAACAACTAGAGACATAAAAGTTGACGTGGTGAACGAACACGTTCATGTTGGCGGGATTTGCCGCTCCGTGATCGTCCTCACAATGAAACGGTCTCATTAGTTACATATTTCGTCATCTCTTGACTCCAGGTCCGCCCTTGTCAAGTTTTATGCTAAGTGGTGCTTGGAACCTCAAAAGAGTTTCTGTACGGACCATAACCAACCTCTTCCCGAAGTCAAACTTCCTGCTCATAAGACAACCACTCTACCAATAGAAGCATCGCACCATTTTTATGTTGCTCTTTTACTCGTTCGTTAATACAAGCGGTCACGTAAAAAAAAAAGTATATTTCACGCCTGGAAACGCAGGCGTACATACACTGTCAGTGTTGCGTGTGAAACAATTTTCTTACGCCTTAGCATTAGGCAATGCCGTCCATCCGAAAGTCGTGTCGGCTGCATACCATTCAAGGACCTAAGCCTGTCATCATTACACCAGAGCACTAGAGTTGACCGCAAGCAATCGGTGCAAAAGGTTGATGACGATTTAGGTAACACTTTTAAAGACTTCTGTATAGTCAATATTAATAATCTGCACACACAATACAATTATATATATATTGTATATATGTGCGCATGCGTGTAGGTAATTAATCTTATCTCTCTCTCTCTTTCTACACACACACACACACACACACACACATATATATATATATATATATATATATATATATATATATATATATATATCAGTGGCGAAGCGTGGACGTGTTCCAAGGGCAAGCAGTATGATAGCCGACTATACATTTTGAGCAGGTTACAGTTGTGTTGCAGAGACCTAGGTGTATTGGTGTATTACCAGGGCCCGATATTTTTCGCGAAATGATTTTTGCAGCACTTTGGTTCAGTGCCTTACGTGCGCACCTGCAACTCTGCTTTGTGGTCAGTGATTGGATTCATTAACATACAACGTCTGGAGGTTAAACCCGCAAATCACAGACGTGTTATGTCACAGTTATCCATGTACTGATTGGCACAGTCAAATAAATAATAAATCTGCACAAACACACTCTGCCAATAATCGTGAAGTTGAGCTGTAGGTGTACACGTAAGACATTGAAACAAAGCGGGGCAAAAATCTTTTCGCGAAAACTACCGGGCCCTATGTATTACTGACAACTAGTTCCTGGCCTCTTATATGATACTGGCTGAGGAGTTTACCTACCCCTGCCAGTCAAATGGTTCCAGAGGATACCGAGAGTTCTGTACAATCACTGCTAATCACCGCTTGCTCTAGGACACTTCACGCTTCACCACGTCTATATATATATATAATACCCCGCAAAACTCGACGCCTGCCAAAAGCAGCGTAATATGCGTTCATCATTGAAAATCTAACTTTGAACACTATAAAGGGAAACGGCTGATCTAATAAGTACATCAACCACTGTCCCCTTTCTTTCCTTTCTTTTGTAGGAGCGTCCATACTTCTTTTCACTTCCTTTGATGGGTTATCTTTGATATTACTCACAAAAACTTTACGCAGGACTTGCATTCGGGAGAACGCGTGGTTCAATTCCCAGATCAGGCCATCCTTATTTAGATTTTACAGGGTTTCCCGAAAACGCTACAGGCGAATGGTGGGATGGTTCCTTAGCAATTGGCCATGGTCGATTCTTCCACCAGGGCCTGCCATTGTGCGTCACCGTCTCTAGTGACTTGCCTGTCAACAAGCTGTACAGCCCACTTACTTTACCGTAGTAACACCACCATATTTTATTCGTGACTTATAGGCCTTCCATCTGACTGTCCATGATTTGTATTTGTGCGCACATGAAACTGTGTGTTTAGGTCTCCAATAGCGCGTACTTTCATGCACATACCACAGTAAACTGTGGGCCATACGCGTGTGCAGATGTCCAGGTGTTGTAGAACTGCTCTTGATTAACAAGGCCTCACACGTAGTAAAATGGCTTCGTGCGGAAATGATGTTCGTAACATTTTTCAAAATAATAATAATAATAATAATAAACAACATTCAAAACGCGTTCACGCAAGATGTACAGCAATATATTCTTTCTTGCTTAGTAATTGGTTTTATCCTTGGTAGGTACCAAATGGCCATGGCATTATAAATTAAAATAGCAATTAATGTTGATTTCAACTTCGCAAAAGCTATCCACCAAAAACACTTGTATTTATGTCGAGAATATTTTATTCGTTCACTCAAAGGACGAGAGAATATTGTCTCATTAACGGCAGTGTTTACTTTCCCTTAATTCCTCTTCACACATTACAAATTATGATTTTATTTATGCTGACCATATGCCCAGTACAGAACAAACATAAACAAGCAACAACATTAGATAATGCTATTCGCAAACTTCATGAGCACACATTTATCCAGAATTACGCATTTGTAAAGTGTGATCTCTTGCGCCGCAATTATATGTTCGATATTTCTGCGCCAGAGACTGTTCGTCAGTCATAAATACGTTACTCGAGAAAATATTTTGTTTCGAAAGTGAATTGTTGTCAAGGATTGCTGATTTATTCCTTAACTTTTGCAAATAACTTCGAGAAACCTCTCATTTTCAACTGATGCATTAAGTGCGGAAAGTAGTCTCTTATAAGATGTTGTCTGTAAAACAATGTTTACTCGTATACGTCCGTAAATAACTGTTATGGGAACATTGCTTCCTTCCAGGAAAGGTAAAAAAACTATAATTTATAGACGCTACTTTTTACATTTAGTCTAATTATGTCATGAGCGATAAAAATACAGAAAATGACTTAAAATGCAATTTTTAGAGAATAGTCACTCGGGAATAGGAGAAAAATATATCCTGGCATCTATAGTGCAATCGTTTGACTTTTGACACATGCATAACAACATACGTACGGTTACAGATATATCAACAGTTACATCAACTTGCGTGCTATTGGACTACAACGACCGTGATCAACCGCCAGTCCTAAGTTATTTATCTCAGTCTGTACGTACAAGGCACTCAACCAGCGTCTGTCTTCACCTTGAGAACTTATTTTAAGGTCATTATCTTTCATTTGTTTCAAACCATTGCAAATAACTATAATATTTGCTAACCAAATGCTTTGAAAAATTTTGAGACTGTGTAGTTATACGATGCACAATTTTGCCGTGGCGTTATTTAAAATAATGTACCGTTTGCTAGCAGAAAATTATTTTGCTTAGTTTTAACTTATTTTGACTACAAAATATGTGATATTTCAGGAGCAATATCTAAAACTCCGTTTGGTGTAACAGAAAAATTCAGTTGCAAACGATGATTAAGTGTTATAACTGTAAGAATTAATTTTCATATATGTATTAATTTGCGTTAAAAAAATATTTTTGATGCCTTTGCAAAATTAAAGAGCGAGGCCTTAAGGCGCCATATACGATGTTGACCGGTTCGTGCGGAGCTGTTATTAC
>PNEQ01114469.1:10302-69747 GCA_003012365.1 Medauroidea extradentata
TGATTTTACTCTCACTTGCCTTGGCAAATTATAGACGTACAGACTCACAATACTCTTATTCTGATTGGTGCAGTCAAATGAGAAACGTGTATGAACATAGACACGCTGCCAATAACCTTGAAACAGAACTGCCGATGTGCACGTGAGTCACTGAAACAAAGTGAGGCAAAAATCTTTTCGCGACAAAATCGTGGCCCTAGTTATTACCAACTGCACTACACTAAACGGCGTGCAGTGGTATCGCAGATCTCTCGCCTGACTGACACTTTCATTCAGTGCTGACCCCATATTTGTATTAGTGAAAGTTTTAAGCAAAGTCCATTGTATATTTCTAGAGTAGTTTCATACGAATCCCGGAAGAAGTTTTTCAGGTATAACAGGATGACAAAATCTGTTTTTAACAATATGTAAAGGCTCCGAAATGATTTTTTAATCGACGTGGTGTTTTGAAATTACTTTCCGTCATCGTTTGAAGTGAATTTTATTTTCGTACATTGACATAATGGGCACATGTGGAATAGTTTCGAAAAAAAATATATTCACGAACACGCTGCAACGCGTTTTAAGCACATGGAAGATGGCATCTGTAAGCTATCCTCGCCTTCTTGAAGCGTCTGGAGCGAGTTATGAAGATCTATAGAACCACACGCACGGAAGGAACAGCTGTGTTTGTAAACAGTAGCGCGCGGGAGCGAACACACCTATTGCGTAGCGGCATCTTGCTCCAGTGTTCCTCCATTACGAAAGACGTGACGATGAAGGCCGCTGACGGCGTGCTGAAATAACGCAGGTGTTAACTAACAGTCGCCGAGATTACTGCCGTCTCGGTGTGATCGCAACATCCTCTTCTCTGCCCTGAAACACCTCCCCCTCCCACCCCCTTCATTTATTCCTCGACATTAGGCAGTGATACTCCTGCTGGCGTACTTTAGTTAATCGAAAATCTTACTTTTACTGGTGAAAATTATTCCGTTGCATGGGAACTCCTTAAAGGGTAAACTGACCATTTATATCGTGATACACCGTAAGGCCATGAAACAGCATTTAGGTATACCACTTTTACGGTAGTTATTTTTTAATCCTAAACGAAATCAGATATCGAAGAACTGACTGGATTTATTTATTTGGACATACTCCATTGCGATATTTCAAAATGGAGTATGTCCAAGTAAATAAATCCAGTCATGCACTCCCATTGCACAGTTCTTTCAAAGATCATATCGAAGAACTGTTGCGCAGTTTTTTTTAAACACCGTATATACTGTGTTCAGCAATTTTTCTCAAGATAAAACCCCAAATAGTTTCAGCTAATTATAAAATTAAGTAAATTTTTATTTAGTAACAAATTATCCAAACCTATATCAATTTTTATCTATAAAAAATGATAATATTTGTAAAAAAAATTTAAGAAAACTGTGCAACGGTTTTTCGATACCTACTCTCGTTTAGGAATAAAACAATAATCGTGAACGGAGTAGAAATGATGGATCATAGCCTATTATCGTGGTAAACCATGTTGCGGGCTTGACAAAGTTGAGAAGGCCTCTATGTACACAAGAGTGAGAGAGAATTTTAGTCAGCGCTCAACATCGAGGTCTTTAGCGCTAGTTAGGGGTGACATGAGGTGAGTATGGAGCAGCGCCGAAATGAAAGGGCTGAAGAACTGTGTACACAGAGTTCACTGGGTTATCAACATGTGTCGTATCAGCAATAAATGACCAGTACATTAAATATAAGATCACAATTAAAATGTTGAACATATTTCTGCCATTGAAGTTCGAAGTTTTGGTATCACAAAGTAGGGTAGGTTTGCCCTGTCACAAAATCAAAATTTGAGGAAACTTGCAACATTGTAGCATTGATTCAAACCGGAAATTTTTTTTTTATCTTTCACTGAAATGTTCGAGCAAAATAAGGGTAGGATTTAACGTAACCTGAAATATTCCAGTGCTGGTTATAGTCTTGCTGTTAATGTTAGACGTAGGTATTAAAAAAAGTTTGAAATCTCACGCACTTAGGGTACTGACACATTTCCCACTGTTTCAGAACTGACTGAGAATTCTTCCTATCAATAGTAGCAAACACTGATTGTATTTTTGATGTGGGATTAGCAATGCTAGTCAAATCATGCATCAAATCACCATTGATAAACCAAGCCACATACTAAACAAGCAACACAACACGACTCACGAAAGTCGGTTTTTGTACAACTATCAGAGTATGTCCAGACTGTGTGACGGTACAACGCTAGGGGAGAAGGTAAATTAGTAGGGCTTAAGAGGAGTCCTTCGCCGGTGTAGAATTTCCACCTTTGACGCGTGGGAACAGCGTAGCGATAAGAGCCAGTGTCCCACGCTTGACGAGAAGTATATCGCCTCTATTCGCAGCGCGCCAAACTGGCGTGCAAGGTTTCCGTTGTAGGCTTTTTACTATGGGACTTTAATAAGCGGTGGCCCCAATATTTTATTTTTGAATAGTATGAAGTAAAGACAAACGCATGCTTCTCGTTTTGCACTTAACGAATTCAGGTAATATTTTCGGAGTTACAACAGTCTAAAAAAACCCGATTTTAGCCATTTTGAGAAGGCCGAATATCACGTTTCTAACAAGCGTGCTGCATTTTTGAAAAAATAGAAGTATGGTTTCAAGTGTGTGTTCTTTTCTTAGATAAACGTAATATGAATAAGTTAAGTGATTTCACGTAAAAATGTATGCGCGTGACACGCTGCAACGCCGTCCATGCGTCAGTCGAGGACTCCTCTTAAGGCTGCTGCCTATCTCGGAGACCCGATGCGAGTGAGGCTAGGCATCTTTTAAAAAATCCCTTCTAGCCAAAGACCACTTCTGGCATTGAGAAGAGTAAAATACTCATACAAGGAATATAAACGTATATAAGAGAATGATAGTATTTGTTTGTTCATAGTTGTCTTGGCATTTAAGAAACAGCAGTGTTGGCCATCACGTGGGATACTAATGAAGGGTTTTCAGCCCGAAGGCTGAATTGAATCTCAATGGGAACACATAAGATGCGACTAGACGAGGAAGATACTGTAGAGTTTCACCATTGTCTTATGCAATATGAGGATGAAGGGACTACAAAACTGAACCCGTGGTAATAACTGAAATTCTGACCTCCAGACCGGGAATCAAACCCGGGACCCTCCCTCCTCCCGGTCAGAGCCCTAACCACTGAACCAAGCAGTCGGTCATCAGTTAATATTCAAAATGTATATCCATTCACAGAAAAGAACGGTTTCACGGTGGCGACCAGATATTTTGTTAGTATGGACCTCACCAAAAATTTTTGCAGTGGCTATAACATATTTTTGTAGTCACAGCAAATCTTAAATGAGGACAGCAAACATTTTCTGTGGCCATTACAAAAAATATTTTGGTAAGGTCCACAATGATTAAATATTTTGTTGTGACTAATAATCTTTTTAACAGTGTTTGTTTGCATGTTTTCTACTTTCAAATTATAAATTAATAAATACGTTTAAAAAGAATTATTGTGTTCTTATCCGTTTTCAGTACATTTCGTCGACAGAAAATTACAAATTGTTATGGCTAGACTTGTTGGCTATAATTTTGTGTAATAATGTAATGGTGCCACCTCCTTATGTAATGAGAAAACAGCGAGCACGCTAGTGGTCAGGGAGACTGCGGACTCGACTGGCTGTCTTCTCCTCGAGGATTATTCGTAAGTATGGTTGGCAGCGCGTATGTGAAGTGACGTCCTTCATTAGACATCACAATAAGGTTACTGCAACCACGGTCGTAGAAGAACAGGTCTGGACACTCGCCTATCTACCAATGTATTTTGCTTCATCCCCTTGTTGTTTGGCTGTAGTTCGTCAAGTTACCGAGAATGTTGTACTGTTTGGCGCTCTAATCCGTGCGGTTGGACTCAAACTCCGCCCACTTTTTTCCATTGTTAAATTTATAAAGTAAATCAAGATCGCTGGAGCCTTTTCTTAAATTTGTGAGCGAAGAAGGTATTTCATAAATTGATAAAAATACTTTTTGATAAATTGTTTATCTTAGTGGAAAGGAATGAGTCCGATCGCCCTAACTGCAGCGCCAATAAACACAATATTCTCGGTAACTTGGTGAACTACAGCCAAACAACAAGGGGGTCAAGTTTTCAGGCGAGTGTCCAGACCTGTTCTTCTACGGCCGTGCTGCAACACAACTCATCTGTGATTTGCGGGTAGAACCCCAACACACGGGAGAGATAAAACATGCAATCATTGTACATAACCAGAACTGCAGGTATGCACGCGAGGCACTGAAACATACCAGTGCGAAATTTTTTACGCGAAAAGTTTGTGGCCCTGGCAATGGTCTCAATGCATGACGTTTTGCGAATTATGTTGTTTAAAATCCTATAAATGACACAGATATCGTCAAACCGTCTTATCTATGCTATTGAAGTGGTACTTACTATGGGTGGCCTAATTAAATATAAATTACAAATTTTTTGACGATTTTCAACATTAAGTAAGAAAACTTCGTTACAGTATGTCACTAATTAGCCTAAATTCCCCTTACTGAAATAAGGATAGGGCTTTGTGTTAGAAACAATTTTCAATTTATGTCTGTGTCAAATGTACAGTATTGTTTTAAAATAATATTCGTAAAATATCGTAAATAGGAATGTATGGCCTTGAGGATGTTCAAGGTTTGGATATTATTTTCTCTATTTTGTATATTGCATATGTTTTCGTTGTAATATGAACTAATTGTAAAATACAGTAGGAAAGATCTGGGTATAAATATACTAACAGAGAAAACACAGAAGAAATGTCTTAATTTCTTAAATGTTAAATCAAGTTATAAACCAATTCGAAGACTTTTAGTAAAAATACTTATTCTTATCCTCGGATTGGCATTGAAACAGTTGTGTTGGAAACTGCTTACATTGTTCACCCACTTATTAAACTTTAGTTGTTAATCAAAGTTTAAGTCAAAACAGCAACGATAATGCTTTAAGTTGAAATTAATTTTCGTGTTATAATAGCATTGTGAATATTATTTCAAACAAGATTTTTAACTTTAATTGATAATTTACGTTTCCTAACTAGACATATTTTACTTTACAAACTACCGTTTAGGAAGGATCACGGAACCATTAAACATCTTCAAAATATTGAAGAAAACAATTGGTAATCTCAGAATTTGATTTATAGTTGGTGAAATTTTCATACTACCCCTGTTGTTTATAAGTTATTTTGGTGTGTGCTATCCACTGGACTGAAATAACAATGTCTTCCTTAAGTGAACGTTATTCATGGCTACTTGGAATTCTACATCTACACCTCTCACCATTGCATTCTTCTACTTTTGGTCTGTATTTGGGAGTTCCTAAACTGTATTTTTTTGTAATAAAGGAAAATCTTTGGAAACCCAGTTCGCAAAGAAATTCCTAATAAAACTACAATGGTTGTTTTCATAAAACAAAGTATATATTTATGAAATTACAAAGGCTAACCTTGTAGTTGTACTTGAAAGAAAAAATTTAAATTTAATAAATAATTTTACTTAAATAAAGACACTAAACTTATTTATGAAATAACTTTTGAATAAGTAAAGCTTACATGAAATTATTTCGAAAATTATAAAATAATTCGTGGAGACACTCAGATTCCAACCTGCATCTTACCCCTAAACCATCTTGACTTCCATGCTAATTGGTCTTTATATTTGTATACATTTAATATACAGTTCAGTGATAAACTTTTTATTTTTAATTTTGAATCATTCAGTCACTATGAAAATGCACGATATTCCAGAAAAATGCATTCCAGATTATGTGATTTTAGTATGACTGTGTAATTTCCTGTGAGCCTGTGATTTTTGGTTGACTACAAATTTTACCAAGTGTTTTTCCGAAGAAAATCGTTGTAACTTTATAAACAAAAATTTTGGCAAGGAAAATGGTTGTACATTTACAAAAGTTTATACAACTATAAATAAGCCTCGTCATTAAAAAGTATATTTTTACAGCACGAAAACTGTCGATATATACAAGGAATTCCTTTGCAGTATAGTATTAAAAACTTTACCTTAGTAACTTTATAAATGATTTACTTTGTAAATATTTTACAAAGAAGGATTTGTAAAAGTACAATGAAAACCTTTGTAAATTAAACATTTTTTTTAGAGTGAGTCAATCGGTAAAAAGTGGAGAATTGACTCGAGAAGCGTTGTGGGGGACACGTAAGTTGAGCATAATTGTCGCAGAAGAGTGAAGGAAGAAGAGAGGACATAATTCCACGAGCTGGCGATATTTGTCCACGGCAGGACAATATTAGCGGCGTCACCGGGAAGCGGGTGAATTATCGCCGTCCTGCGCGACAATAGCTGTGGTCCGCCATTCATGCACACAATGGAATGCAATGAAAGCTACGCCGATAGAAGTGACTCGAGGACGAACAAAGCTGGAAAGGGGATGCTCGCGTAGCTGTTGAAATATAAATTGCTTGCCTGGAGAAAGGAACACAGAGTGAGACGTGCCTGACATAGGCGATTGTGAACGTGTGAAGGGAGGGAGAAGAGGTATAGCTAATGTGTTTCGTTACACATGTTACCCATGGTTACGTTCCACGTTCACAAAAGGCATTTTCGAATGTTCACGAGCTGTAGTAGGGTAGGTTACCACGGTCACGTGACCAGATTTTGCCTATCACCAGGATCTAGAAGTACACTTGTAATACTGTTCAGGGTTTCAAGATGGCGGAAATAAAAATCTGTTAATTTTTTTTTCTAAATGGGACGTCCGCAGTTTATTCTTCATGCGTTATTTTATTTACTATTTTATATTACATTCGTTTCTTGTTTGTTTCTTCGATATTTTGAACATTTTCTTTCACTTCGTTGTGATTTTGGCTATACGTAGGTACAGTTTAAAGCATAATTTTTTCGCGCCAAATGGCGACTTTCGTCTGTCAACCGCCGCTTATTGCGGGGTGAGGTGTTCGTCGAGAGGCTCTCAGGAGGACGTTCGATCACTGGTAAATTTCACACGGGTGACAGGGGCGTCATTTAGGGAGAGACAGGGGGGAAAATGCCCACTCCTGTATTTAAAAGGAAAAGTGTATAATTTTTTTTGTGTATTTTGTTATTTAAATAATACTAACGTAAGCACATAAAAGTGAAGTTATATTTTTTAAGTTTCTAATTTATACGTGCTTAATTAATAAAAAAACCTGCAACAAGGTCACTGTCGCCAAAAAAATATTGGACCCCCCCCCCCAAGAAAAACCTGAAGTGACGCCCCTCGTTTCAAACACCTTAAGGGGTCTATTCACCCAAAATTTTAATGGTTTTAATCATTGTTGTATTTGTGCGAGACGTGGTTTGGTCTGTAGACTGAGTCTATTATTGACTGTTGTAAAAAATGTTAAAATTAAGCCATCATAGTTTTTGTTTAATGGCATGTCTAAGTCCAAATTTGAATAATTCACCCTGAAGAACAGTGTCAAGGGCTACGTCAAAGCCTGTATGAGAAACATTGAACTTTATTTTGTATTTTTTTCATTTACTGAACATGGAAGTTAAAAACTTAGAAGAATTTTTTTTTTAGAAAAAACTACATTAAGTTCATTGCTGTTTTATATAATGTAGCATGCCGACCAACGGTACACTAGACTCCGGGTTCGAATCCCATCACGGACATGGATGTTTGTGTCGTTTACTCAGGTTTAAATCATTTGTAAGCCGTCCCTTACTAAGCCTGACGGCATAAAACCAGTAAACGTAAATAAATCCTCTAAAATAAAAAAATAATAAATATTTACATTATTAACTAATATTTTAGCGTTCTAAAATGCACAAGAACATTTTTAATACAGAATTATTTTTATTTTTACTGTTGGCTATGATGTCGCATCAAAAACCTGCAACAGTCGTTTTTCTGTACCTAGTACAATACAAACGTTTTATTCTCTGCTAATTCAGAATTTCGCGTGAAGTGTAGTTTCGCTTTCAGGGCTTCTGATTGGCCAAACCAAAACATTTACACAGTATTAGTGTTAAGCAAAAGTTGAATCTAATCCAACTTTTCTTAATGATAAAACTTGTAATGTCTATGTGCTTTCTCTACGTACGTTTGTTGGTAGCGATACTGAAGAACATGCAGGTTAGCTCTCGTGTTTAAGGTCATGATCTTCCATTTGTTTCAAACAATTGCAAATATCTCGAATATTTCCAGGCTAAAGCGTTGAAAATTTTTGAGACTGTGTACTGTCATACGATACACAATTTTGCCAGAGCATTTTTTTTTTTCTTTTTAGTTTTGTACCGTTTGCTAGCAAAAATTATTTGGCTTAATTTTGGCTTATTTTGACGACAAAATATGTTATATTTCAGGGGCAAAAGTCTAAAAATCCGTTTGATGTATTGCAACATAAAAATTCAGATACAAACGATATATGAGTGATAAAATTGTGAGAATAAATTTTTGATATATATATATATATATATATATATATATATATATATATATATATATATATTGCGTTAAATAAAATATAGTTTCGAAACCATTGCAAAACTAAAGAGCGAGGCCTTAATACTATGCAAATGTTTATACCCATATACCCATTGTGTCCATTGTAACACAATCGCCAATCGGCCGACAGCAGAGAAATTCTTGATTCATCGGACCAGGGCAACTCTTCCATTTCTCCACGGTACAGTCAACATGCGCGTGGGTATAGGCAGATCGAATTTGACGGCAACGCTTCGTTAGGGGTGGGTTGCGAGTGGGACTCATGCTGTGGGAATTCATGCCCGCTGATTTGCGACGCATCGCTGGAGCACGATGTGGCTATACTTTGTTCCGTACAACTTCAGTATATTTTCACAATACTCAGGGCAGTATTTTTATGTTCTACGTGTTTGATGTGATGCCGACTGGCATTTTATGCTCAAAATTGAACAAGAGACGCTCATTTTACTGAATATTTAGTAAATTTTGCCTTCCATTGTGACGGACATTACATTATATAATCAGAAAGAAAGTCTACTAAGAATTATCAAAATTCATTGATTTTATACGAATAAGATGTGTACAGTGTAGTAATGGAAGTTTTTAACCCATTCACTATGTGTAAGACTTTATCATGCTTCAGCTTGTAAACAGAGCGTATGTTGAGCTTTGTTGCTATACAAACCTGGTAACAGCAATATACGTTTGTGTTCCATAAAAATGTATAATAATTCTGCCATTTATGAATGACAAACATTTTAGAATACCTACTTTTTTTAACGTCCTTACACATAAGCGTGGTAAATTTAGGAACACGTTTTGAAAGTGTAGGGCCCATGGTTTACGAACCCTGACGCTGCGTTCAGTTTTATTCGTGTCGAGTTACTCGACATTTTCATTTTAGCATCACTTCCGTTCACCTTGTGTTTCTGGCCATGTTCGCGCATTCACGGTAAACGTCTCTCGTAAGGCCGTTTAATCCTGATCTGTTTCCTATTTAACGAGCATTGTTTAATTCTTTCCGTTCAAGCTCATAGCATTACTTGTGCTTGAACAGCAGATCGTTGCATTTACGAGGGATGGTGGCAATCAAATATCCGATTAAATGAAGTTTTCAAATTTTCACCAATGAAGAACTGTGAGTTTAGAGGTACTTTGTCGTTGCGCTCGTATGTTATTGATAATATTATTATCTTTGTCTGCCCTACTGAAATCTAGTAACCGTCTAGGTAGACACAGCCTAACATACTCCTATTCAGTTTGGTTCAAGTGAGCATTGTGGAAAGGGTCCTGGTGTTCCGTAAATGTGGGGTTTTTATGATTTTGTGTCGTATATTAAATGAAAGAAACAAAAATTACGGATATGAACGAGTAAAATTTACTAACCGCCCCAGAATAGTCTACCTATATGAATTAAGTTACTTATAATATTGGCATTGTAAAAGGGTATAATACGTCCACTATCAAGTTATACATTATAACAACAAATTTTATTTTGAAACCATTTTTAAATTAAATATCTGCTAGAAATATCAGTATTGTTTCTCAAGTAAACATACACGAACATTACAGAACAACGCAAGGTTTAAAATCACATTTGATTTTTAAGACAAGTAAGCAATAAGTTTTTGAAAAGAGTATCTTATGTTTTACTGATATATTATTATTTTTTACTTTGATCGCTGTTTATTAGTATTTCCTAACACTACACAGGCTACAATGGATCATCATAACAAAATTGATAGGAACATTTTATCTTTATTGTCTACAATTTTTCTCTTTCAACTCTCGTTTTCGCACTTTATTTCTTTCCCTGTGTGTATGACATGTGTGTATAATATGTCTTTTTAAGTGTGTGTGTGTGTGTGTGTGTATATATATATATATATATATACATACATATATATATATATATATATATATATATATATATATATATATATATATATATATGGACACACACACATCTGTTACTTCTCATACAGCAGTAAGGCATTTTTTGATAGAGAAATTTAGCAAACTGTTATTTCTCACACTGTGTACATACATTTCAACATTAGCAGTAGTCTCGTAACTACGCCCAGACTTTGGTCTTGTTCTTCTGTACCATATACAGCAGTGTCAGGTTCCTAACCTGTATAATTTATATTAGAAATAATTACATATCGATTTGAAACAAATATATTATAGACTTAATTACATCCATTTATTCAAGCAATATCACATAACATCAGAAAACAAATAATTATATTAATACACTTAAAAACCAGGCATGCTCGATTATCATCTTCAATATCAAAAATGAAAATCACTTACAAACAATGTAACATTTCAAATTCAACTTACCACTACAGGAAACTTGCACATATTGGCAAGATATGCCTGAAGTGCATATATACAAAGCAAGGAAAAACATTTGCTGGTTACTTCAGGTGTACAAAATAATTTGTATGTAAAACTAATTTAACATACATTCTCGTCTAATGTTCTGTACAATAAAATTTTATCCAGTAAATGAACATATATCACGTGTCGGCTGTTTTGTAACGTAACTTTTCACAGTTAACATAGAAACGCATTTTTTCTTCTATATAAAGAACTTAATCGCATGCAGTATGTCCGAATTTTGTGTAGATTTTATACATTTCATTTATAGATGCGACCAAGTAATTATTTTCATAAAATTGATACACAACCCAAATGTTTGGCTTTACTCTTAAAACGTATTGCAAAAACAATGGATGTTACATCGTGTACAAGGGAGAGTTAGAAACGTTTATCTATCCTTGAACATATGTGACCCGCTAAGATTTATATGTATCGTAACCAACATAACTCGTCCAACAGCCTCCAGTTTATATCATCTGCACTACTACATCGCTGTTACAGTACAAAAATGCAGTAAGAGAAAAATTATGATTGGTCATAAAATTTACATTTCGTCTCTTGGTCCTCGTTCACAAATCTGATCACATTTCTTAACATGTTGCTTAAATACACATCGGTAACCAACTCCAAATGTTGTCTTTACATATATAACGATCTCCATATTACTTACGTGCAGAAGTTTTCAAATTTAGTTGTTTTCTGTTATAGGTGATTCACAATAAATTGAGTACTTCTGACAACCATCTTGTCTAGGATAATAATTTTAAAACATTGCTTATTGTGTCCTCAACACATTTTACATTTTGAGTATACTTAGGTTTCTTTACTTATATTGAAAAGTGACAGGAAACTGTAATATTTCCGAAAGGAAAAAAGTAAGTACGGTTTAAGTTGGGCTCACTTTCTTGAGAACAGCATATGCTTTCTGTCTCATTTTATACAATATTATTGCGTGAATTCTACGCAGTTTCCAATTCCCACGGCTGTCACAGCACTATGAGTGAGCGTATTTATGTGATATTTAAAGTTGGATTTACAATCTCACGACAGTCCAACACAATGGTCATGCCGGCCAAATCTTGACCTCGAAAAACGGTAGATTTTCCATGCGCGACAGTAGCGATTGTAAATTTTATACAATATCCAATACGTTAACGTTGATTGCCGTAGCCTGTAATACAGTGTTAAGTAATTGTTGTGTTTGTGTATTTTGTTACACAAAATAAACGTGTGAGAAATTTTCATAATGAGTATAATTCAAGTCAGTAAAGTGCAGAATTAGCCGGCCTACGTTATATCGTAGCCGCTCTTGTCAATTTGAAAATTCGAAGTAACTCTTCATTGTACTGTTGTATCTAAGGGCGTGGTAGTTATCATGAAGGTAAGAAAGGTCACGAAAATTAATAAGCATTTCAATGTTTTCCTTAGACATTGTATAACAAGAGACTGGCCAGTATGTGTTGTTATGTTTATTTTATTGGGCAGTGGAAGTGGTCGTACTGACATGTATCGTGATCTCGGGGAGAGCTCGTCGTGACTCTGTAATTCCACGTTGATTGCTGACAGCATTCATTCGAATTTGTAAGGGAAGCTACTCAGCCAAGCTAAACCAAATAAAAAATAAAGCATTCACTTGTCCTTATAATTACGCCTAAGTACAGAATTACTTCAACAGCCCAATCATTTAGGTTTTCTATTGGGAGAACCTGGTGGACATAAATCTCAGGGACGCGATTTGTCTGTCCTCGATTACTCCGCCTTCTTCATTGAAATTCTGGGCCGCGGATCCGACGAAGTAGCGCCCGGCACGAGTTTTTGCGACCTCGCCTCGGGAGAAAGATAGAAGCAATTACGTTGCAGCTCTGGCGTTTCCTTTCTCGTTCCCTGGCCGCGGCCGTAGAACACGTCTTGAGACTCACATATTTGCCACCCTATTTTTTTTACCCCTTGTTGACTAATAGTTAGGAATCTGAACAATTCGCGTTTTGTTTTGCGCACAAGATAGAATTCAAATACTTGTAAGTTCACGTCACATTCACAGCTGACCCTTGATTTTTTTGACACCTGGTTCAATGACATAGCTGCAACAAAATGCAGGTCCACTCGTGTGGCATTGCTGTATCAGTGGGCAGGCAATGAGCAACTGTTGTCTACTTGAGTCCTACACATATATTCTTGGAGGCTAACCTAACCTACAGGTCAGTGAACCCGCGCAATTTTTCAGGTCTCTACTGATAGTTGATGATATTGCCGATGGCGCGCTTCTCTGCGGTGGCGAGAGTTTTTTTACATGTAAACATAGGAAACAGACAAGTTTTTTTGTTAAAATATGAACAAGGTGTTACAAAAACTTAATAGTATTTACAGTACATACATTTGTCTTTCTTCTTGTTAACCAGTGACGAAAGAAGCGCCCATTTCTATTAACATTTTCTCCAACCGAAGGCAAGCACGATATTGCTTCCAAACAAATTCCACATCAACAACGCCCTCCCTATATTCACCATGCTGAACCCCAACCAGTGCAAAGCATCGTGCCAGCGGCAATATCGTCAACTATCAGTCAACCAGGGGATCAAGTTTTCAGACGAGTGTCAAAATCTGTTCTTCCAGGTCCCGTGGTCTGAAGTTAGGTTAATTTTACTACAGGTCAGGAATCTGTGTGTTTATAGTTTGACAAGGGACAGTTTATGACGTTAGTTGTACTGTGGACCGATTAAATATCGCCACCTGCTATTTGCACCAACGCAGCGCAGCGCAAGTGCAGAGCAAGTTAAACGGGACCTCTATGGCATTACGTGAGTATATAATTACAATGCAGCGCAAGCAGACGCAATGCAGGTGCAAATTTTGCGTTGCACCCATTAAAGGCGATATTTAATCGCCCCCCTGGTGTCAATAAAAGAGCAAAAATCAGTTGTGGTCATTTCCCGTTTACCAACGTTTCGTGATTATAGAATCGGTTTATTATTTTTTTGCGAATAGTATTAGAAAGCTGAAATTACAGTTTTTTCAATAAAAACTATTAAATCAATGATTTATCTCGTCATCTTCCCTTGCTAACATTAATGTAATCACTGTCTTTCTTTTTATTAGACCCATTACTTACTCCAGCGCAGCTAGCGGCAGAAGTTGTCCCTTGCCAAACACTTCCATAAGAAAATATGATGTCTTCCTAACCTGTAGTAGAATTAATCTTCTGGATTCTACAGTTGTACAAACTACTGCAATTTAAAGCAATTGTAGCATGGCAAAACAATTTATACAATATGCCAAACTTGCGTTCACACACAAGTTAATATCGTCAACGTTTTCTATTTGGGGAATATTTTTAAAATGAGTTTGAATTATATTGAATTATTAATGTGCTCAAATTTTGGTAGTAACGAAGAACGGGGGCGGGTGTTTTTAGTAAACAAATGTTTTGAATAAATTTCTCCGTTTAAAACACTGAATTGCATCTCTGTTATTTTACATGCTCGTTTATTTCCTACAGGATAAATTTTTTTAAATACAGCAAACATTTAACAGCCGGTAGTTTTGCAAACATAACTGAAATATTTTCCAAATTTTAAAAAATTGTGCAAATCCTCACGGAATACGCTTCTGGTTAAATAAATTTTGTCCCCGCGGGGTTTAAAAAAAAATAAGTGAAGCTACGTGACTTGGCCACATTGGGAGGAATCGACCGAGAAAGAAATTATAAAAAAAAGCTTTGTCGCATCGACTGTCAACTCGACACGGTGGGTGAAGTGTCAGTTTCACCCTGCGCTGATTCGACGGTGCGCGAACATAGGCTAATGCCCGCAGGTCCACTCCCATTCAGCGTTGCCAACTTTACTTTTACTGTCTGGTTGTTGTAAATGTCACTGATTTAGTAAAACTATTCGTGTAGTTGGAGATGCTAGTGAGAAATATAATAGTTTTAAAATTCTGCCTGCTTGAAATTAATATATACATATGACACGTGTCAATGATGATTTTTGTGATCTTATAGGGATTGCCTTTTAGGAAAGTTAGCAAATGATTGTTAATTAAATAATGTAATTTTTTACTATCCTTACATCAGATTTTCAATAGTTGTTAAACCACGACGTTGGTTGTTTTTTCTCCTGTATATATTTTTTTCTATTTTTCGCAACACTGCTTGTGTTTCGCACTGAGACAAGTCGTCACTGTCCAACCTTCCTTGCATTCGTCCGTAAACAAAAAAAAATAAATACGTCGGTTGTATTTCATATTTCTGATATGCTACCAAATATTGTATAATATCAAACTGGAGATCAGTTTAGGGATGAGAGGATGCGATAAAGTCAGAACTTCTAAAGGCCGTCTTGTCTAGAGTATAATAATAACAAATGTTATTTATTGTGGCCTCAGGATTTAACTTTTGAGTACGATGCACTCTATGCACTTTGACAATTTATTACTTAGGTTGCTATGTTTTTATTAAAAAGTGGCAGGAAACTATAAATGATTTCAAAGGAAAAAACTACTAGGGTTTCAAAGGAGCTCACGTTATTCCGAACAACTAATAACAAGGGTTGTGTTTCAACTAACCAGCGTTTCTACAACTCATCCTTCTTCTTTTGAATCACTTGGCCTTACAGCATATTTTGTTTGAAAATGTTCCATGATTCACAGTAAATCAGTAATAAGAAGTCTGAAGCTGTCGAAAGACCACACCAACAATGTTTTCATTTGAAAATACTTAGAACTATTGCTATTATAGAATAAAGTTATCAGCAGCCAAATACATTTCAAAAGGTCATCTACATCCTGCCGGTTACAAAATGAAAATACTACAAAACTTTGTACATCAAGAAGGCAGGTTTCACGACTTGACATGTTAATGTTTGACTGCTCTCAGTAGTATTACAAAGTAATTATTTACACACGATGACTCACAGAGACACCTAACCGGCGAGTCAAAATATTTCGGGTTCCATTGACTGAGAGATCAATCGTGGAAAATATATTTCGGCTAGATGAGTCATTCCCCAGAATGAACACACGTCGCCATCTTGCCGGTGTATTCTCAAGACGGACTGGAAGACACAATAAATATTTGAAGTTCTCAATGGAGCAATGGTCCCGTGCCGGAAAACCAACGTCCCAGTCTTTCTCGTGTATTAACCCAGGTACTTGGGTGTACCAAAACGAAATAAGTCTTGGCACGTAGTACCATAATTGGTGGCGCGAGGTGGGTGATGGTTGAAGTGTGCGAGCGGGAACAGGTCCTCGCGGCTGTAGAGACTGCGACAGGACTACAGCTTCTCCTGCACTGCTCGCCGTAGTTCCTCCGTCGCCTTGTCGAGGTCCCTCGACGCGTACGTCCTCGGCTTGGGCGCGTCCCGCGACACGTCCAGGTAGTCCTTGGGCGGCTCGGCTGGCGACCGCGTCGACGAGAACTTTGGCCGCGGGATGCGCACCCTCTTCACGTCCAGTAGCCACGACTCCATCTCTGTCTGGTCCTCCTGCACACAAACATACACACAGCTCGTCAGTGTACCTGTCTACTTATACTCTGCTACACTGGCAACCAGTAGCGTAGCGTGGATGTCTTCCAAGGCGTGCTGTATTAGCACAGACTATATATTGTAAGATGACAATATGAGAAACTACGGCTTTTTAGCATTGTTAAGGTTCGAGACATGTTACCAACGGCGTGAACTAAAAACACTAGCAACATTCGCATTCTTACGTCTCTATTTTCTATGATGGTTATAAATTGAACTGAAATTCTTTTAGGCTAATAGTATGAGAATGTGTTTATAAATGTTTTAAATGTCAACTTATCAAAATAATAACTAAAAGAGCATGTCTATATTCTAAAATCACGATAACATTACAATTTATAAATAACAATATATAAAACTAACACTACCCTTAGAACAATGCGCTACTGCAGAAGAAACAGTACTCATATAGGCGTGAACTGCAATTAAATAACGCATCTCGTGTTTTTCTTATGAGTTTCCAATATTGTCCTTGTACAATATATGCATTAAGCACGTGGCAGTTGTTGCCGAGACCTATGTGTACTACTGGAGGATTCGTAACTTGCGTCTTGTACGCTACTGGCTCGAGAGTACCAGTCAAATGGGCCACAGCCAACCCAGTGTTGTATATAGCCATTGCTTAGTACCGCACACCTTGGAACTCTTCAGCTAAGCCACTGCTGGACACGCACATCTACGCCAGTGTAACAGGATATTATATGCACCGAAAATGCGGGTGCGACGATGGCGGATTTATTTAGAAACTTTTTTGGGGGGGGGGGGGGGCCTTACATGACTTTATGAGTAGTAAAAAATACCAGCAATCTCACAAGTGTGTTTTATTTTACTGTTACAGAACATTAAAAATAACATACATACAAGTAGAACACATTACGTGTACTTGGATCATCATATAACTAAAACTACAGTTTCCTTGAGGCAACTGGACATACTATACTTTGGCTACATAATTTTGAACACGAATATGGGGGGGGGGGGCTTTATCCCGGTAGATCCCCCCCCCTTAAATTCGCCACTGAAGTGGGGTGATGCCTTGTAACATATGAAGTAAATATACAGAACACGTTTTAAGTAAACATAACACTAACATAGATATGAGCTCTTAAAAACTGAGTTTCTTACATGTTTTGCAGAATTTTATGACAGAATTTTGGGAGAACGATCCTCATGTCGCACCTTTTCTGTACTACAGTTCATGGTATATGACTTGCAGTGCACAATGCTAGGACTGGATCAAGTCATTGTGGCTCGTTCTTTTAACATGTTTTCATTTCCCACCACTTTAGGATGAAACATAGCAGTGAACAGGTTTATCGATACTCAAAAAGTTAACGCCCAATGTCAAAATAAGATACACTTTTAGATTACGGTTCTAGAAATGACTGTTTACGAAAGTGTACTATGTCGTGAACAGTCTGTAGACACGCTTGGATTGAAAGCCTTGACCTGGTCAGATGTCGCGCCTGGCTGACCGCTCGCTTCTTCTTCAGAGGTTACTTCTACTCCTGGTCCAGGATTCTGCAGCCAATCAGGCCACGCGGATCAACGGGCAAGTAAGTGCTCGTTGCGGGCTTTACGGTGCCCGACTAACCGAGGCTAAGCGCCTGCCGGCATGCCCCTGAGAATCAGCCTGCCCGCTTGTTCATTTCGCCGATCTGCTCCGACACTCGGAGCGCGTTCCTTGCGCAGATTAGGAGCCAGTGTATCCTACATGGAGATAACAATAGTCAGGAGATTACTTGTACTAACGTAGTTTAATCTACCGTTTTAGGCACTACATCATGGCACTGGAGTCTTTTTGAGGTTATGGACACATTTGTTGATGCACCTGTAGATAATAGAAACCTTTCAGAGAGTGATTTGAATGAGTTATGCAATTGACAAAATTAACTAAACATTTCCTCGGACTATGGTTTTCGTTACGAACTTATCGTATTGCTATTGGTCAACGATACAGGCGATCGCCATAATGTGACGCCCAAAACGACGGCTTCACTTAGCTGATTTACATATGCAGGGTTTACCCCTACAGTGTAGTAATTTTTCGTCCCGGAAAATTATCTCATCTATCTTTCTCCAAGGTAGGGGCTCATTTTCATATTCAGATGCTCCAGAAGTTACAATTTAAATAGTGTTTCACGTCTTTATTTTGATTGGTAAGGTGAGAGGGATTTTCGGCACTCTAACAACATGGTCAGTGACATGAGGTAAAGGGACAACACAACGTCCATGTCAAAGCCAGGATTCGAACCCAGGACTTCTCGCAACGTAGACCGGCGCCTAACCTACTAGGCTATAAAGGCTGGCATTTTATTTTGATTGGTTCGAACCACCTGTGGAATTTAGTACGCAGTTGCGGACAGTTATTTTTTGTTCTTTATTCCGCTCTATGTAACCATTGCCCTTGAAGTAGCATGGCCGTTTATAATATCTAAGTCACAAATAACCTTCGCAGAGGTGAACAGTCGTCATCCGCTCGGCCTTAGTATGGCCGTGACCACAATACATTGTTAGTTCGCTCACGTCGTCCACGTTGCAGGTTGTGGGGGCGGCTTGTGAGAGCAGTCGACGTCAAAGCCGAGTGCTGCGTATATAGCACCAAGTCACTCTTATAAACAAAGGCTAACGTTCTTCCTGCAACAAACATACTTGGATGATGTTACGCATCAAAAAGTTAATGTGCGCCAAGTGAAAGTTTTGGGTATTAAACAGAAGGGCGAGGCCAACCACGCCCTTAAAATTCGTTGCAGTGTGTTCGTAAACAAGTTTATTCAACGCAACTATTCCACGTGCTTCCATTTTGCCAGTGTACGAAAATAAACCACACCACAGACAATATAGGAATGTCACTGATGAGACACTTTTCTCACTCATTAAAAACATAGTTTCTAAGCCTTCCAGCATAGCTAAAAAGATTTTTTCATACTGGCGTATTTCAAAATGTACTAACTGGATGTATGTGAAATTCAGATATAGACGAGCACTGAACTTTCTTACATACTTTCTAGCAATGAAATTATATGGTCACCGCTTAGAGTCCCATAGTAAAAAATCGATCTTCGTGATTCTTATACGGTAGTTCGCGCTTGGCTTGTAGAGGCGAAGCTATATCTGATGCGCGCTTCAAGGTAGCCCTTTCAGCTCTGTCTGTTTTGAGCCTCTAATAAATCACGGGTAGGCGGCGATCTTAAGAGTGCGTGGTACATAATTCAACGCTAAAAGCATTAATCTATAACTGTAGGTTCCTTGAAGCCGATTGGCGAAAAGTAAACAATAGCAATCCTAGACAACAGTTTTAGCCAACGTTTAAAGCAAAATTGTTTCCAGTGTTACGAACTTCTGAGGCACAATCTCTGACGTCGGAACCTCGTGCATTTAACTGCGGCGCAAGATATCATGCGTAACGAATTAGTCATTCAGGATAAATGTTTATTCATAAAGTTGGCAAATACCATTATATAGGTTTATCATTGAGTATTTTATTCATATTGGCTTCGAGAAAAGTGTAGAATACAATTTATGTTTTCAGCGTTTATATATCTACCACTCACTCTTAAGGGTGCATGAATGCCGCATCGCCTCAACGAGCCAAGCTCTGAACTAGTGTGCAAGGTTTCCGCCGAACCATTTTTACTACGGGACACTAAGCGGTGTCCATATAATTTTATTGGTGCAAAGTCTGTTGCAAAGTTCAGTGTACATCGCAATTTGAGTTTCACACACATCTGGTTAATACATTTTGAAATACGCCAGTCTGAAAAGGCTGTTTTTAGCTGTGTTGGAGGGCTTAGAACTAGTTTTTTTTTATTTTAATAAGCATAGTGTCTTAACGGTGAGGTTTCGACCTTTTCTGAAGTTTCTTTTCTTTTCGTACGTTGGCACAATGGGCACACGAGGAATTGTTTCGTAGAACAAAAACCTGTTTACGAACACACTGCAACGTATTTGAAACGTGAGGTAGGCGGCCGCCTTAAAGGAAGAAATTTAGTCCTTTACGCTGTTCTTCCAAATATTGCCGTTACAGAACTAAAAATTATTTCACCATGTCTGTTTCAAAGCTGTAAACCCTTAAAAAATGTTTACTCAAATCTGAAAATTATAGCTGAAATGATGTCGAAAAGACAGGCTTTCGTGTTGGAGGAACTAAATATGTACGTGGTTTAACAAAAAAACTTATTTGCTGGAGAATATATGAAACTATATTTATACATACATACACGCTGAATATTTAAAGTATTTTACTGAAATAAAATCTGAGAAATTTCTGTTCAGTTAATTTGATTTCGTATGTGGTTTGTTTCGCAGGTTGAGTTTGTAGTCAATGCATTTTAGTTCGTAACTCCCCAACTGTGGCTATAGCAGGCTATGCCGTATCCTACGCTTAAGAGTATCACGTACGTGGCGCGTAAACGATGTTGTAGCATGCCGCGTTTATTCTTTTCTACGCGAAACAGCGTATTCGTAAAACGTTTATGTACGAAAAGCACCTATACCGGAAATTTTGTTTCTATCATTTTACAAATACAGCTGCACGCTTATTAGAAACATGATTTTGAGGGCCCCTCAAAACGGCTAAAAACGTCTGTTTTTTAAACTGCTATCTGGATTCGTAAAACACAACGCTATAAATATGCGTTCGACTTTAATTCAAACTTTCTGAAATATAATTGTGGGGTCGCCGCTTACAATCACATATTAAAAAGCGTAAGACGAAAAATCACTGCACGCAAGTTTGTTGGGCAGCGAATAGAGACGAAACGGTTACCGTGAAGTGTGGCAAGCTGGACCTTATTGGTCTCCGGTCTCCGCGCATATCAAACGCGGAAAATAACATTCCGCACAAATGCCGAGTGTGATTCCTAAAGGCCTAAAGTTTTCCGCCCTTCAAAGTTTTGGCATCAGCCAAGAATTGCAAGCAAGCGGTTGCATCCAAAATTCAAACCGCAGATTCCGAGTTCGGCAGCATCGTGTCTAGGAAGTTGCTTGGACACTGTCTGTTCGTCCTTTCAAACCATATTGCAACACTGCATCGTGCCGCATGTTATAATGATAAAAGTCAGCAATTTGTATCCTACTGCACTTCCGAAAAGATTTCGTTGCGCCAATATATAGCCGTATATACGGGAAGTTTTTATGTGATAAGAAGATGCGTGGAGCATTCATTGGTGTTGAGGTTCTTTCACCGACCAGAACCAGTCTTCCCGGTACGGTAAATGTCAAGGTTGTGATGGTGGCAAAACAGCTTGTCGTGGCACTATTAGCAGACGTAAGTAATGACCGCATTATTCTTTTACAAAGAACATGCTGTACCCGCCATGTGTTCTCGTGTTTCACTGTCATATTTTGAATTTGCTCTCGACGTCTCGGACATACGTGGAAACATTACACGTTGTTTCACAAAATATTAAGTGCACTGCCTGATCATACAAGAGACTTTCATATGTTAGTAAGCAAAAATACGTAGGGAACATGAGTATTAAGTAGACATTGAGAAATTACAAAACAGATAATGAGTTAATGATGTTACTCGGTATTAAAAAACCCTTATTTTTTTTTTAAATCATAAAATTGCTTTAGGCGTTCAAGTTAGGTTATTGATTCTGGTTTGTTGTGCATTTATTTGCATACTTCAACCGGTCCGATTTCAATTATTATTATTGTTATTAAAATCACGTACAATCAAAAAATTTCGTTTATGACACGGGACAATATAAAAACATGGTGACTTTCGAATTCGCCCATTTTGAAGGTGTAACTCAAGCCTCTGACCTTCACTGTGGAAGGTGTGATATCCGACTTCCCAATTATCTGCTGCTATAGGCCTACGTAAATAGTCCGTGAAGCAGGAAAGATTGTACAGTTGACAACACGATCTTCCTGCACACTAATATTTGTCCATACACTTCCTATGGGACTTTATGCGGTGACGATACCGTTTTATTTGTGGAAGCGCGGTTTCAAGTCCAGCGCATGTTTATATCTTTGTGTTTTTCAAATATGATCATTTTACTACATACCCCAGTCTGGAAAACCTGTTTCTCGCAATTTTGAGGTGTCCGAAAATCATGTTCCAGATAAGCGTGCCAAATTTTTTAATGTATAGCCACGCAAATTAGGGGTGCCTTGTATACCCATACCTCCGCCAGTAACTGTTTGGGAAATGCGGTATTTTTCTACAAAAGATAAGAAGCTATTCTATATGTATGCCACGTTTTACTTTAGTCATATCGCTCGTCACTAAAGAGATTAAAAAATTGTGACCGTGAATATCTACATTTTATTGGACTACAACGAGCGAGATCGGGTCCTGGAAGCTAGCGAGGTCTAAGGGTGACTTTTGCTCTCTCAATCTGTGTATCATAACCTCCAAGTGCGAGGAGATTTACTGGCTTCTGGTTTCCCCTTGAGGAGAGTTCCATCGTGGGCGGTTCGGTTTTTGTATCCTGTGACGGGAATTCGGCAAACGTTAATGTGTTCGTGCTGTTCTTGAATCTTCTAGAATGTTCATGTTGTCTTGACTATTGAGTATTTTTTTAATTGTGTTGATTTAGATTCTTGATGTCGGCTGTGGGCGTGTTAAGCTGTTGGCCATTAAATTCATAACAACATGTCTCCTTGAGGACTTGTCTTAAAATTACAGTGAGCAGTATAGATATGTGCATTGCAGTAATTCACAGCTATCCATCTTATTCTCAAGCTTTCTGTCTCTTATACTTCAGGAAATATTTCACGAGTCTGCAGACAGCGCGTCAATACTTCAGTTTCTCGCCAAGACGCGAGGAGCTACAGCCCGGACGACGACAAGCGAAAGAGAGGAGGGTTAACAACGTGGACGTCATCGTGTCTGTTCCCGAATGATTTATGTTACCTGATCATCGACAGGCGCGCCCGCGTTCTTCCTCCGCCGTCGCGGCTCCGCGGTCAAGTTCAAGGGACTTCGCTGGCAAAAAAAAAAGTAATAAAGGAAGAGAACGTATATCGAACGTCTTTTGTCGGTGTACACAAGCGCGGGGATGGGCGGAGGAGATAGAGGATAATGAGTTGGTCTTGGCCCGCTCTTTCCTGCGCCGTCGAGACGGGTTTTCCACGCCGCGGGGCGGTTTTTTATGGGTCTGGGAGCGTGACTACCGCGACACACCCGTGTCGAAACTCTCCGTGGTTTACGGCCGCAGCCGAACTCACAACCGTCGCTGGGGATAAGGCAATCACGCGAATTTCGCCCGTAGTGAGCTGGCCACATTAAATCTACCACTCGGAGGACAATATAAGTTCCATCCCTAACGACCTAGCAATATGTAAAGGTATAGGCACGTCTGAGACCTAGCGGGTGTGGAAGTGGTCAAAGGTGTTCAAGTGGGTTTAATATCAACATTTTATATTTTTATGACATATAGTATTAGTTTTGTAGACCATACTTGAGGAGTGTCTGTTCAAAAGGTACTATTTCCACATTTTGGGAATATATGTACATTCACCCTCTTTTGATCAAGCTCGTCAAGTAGTGTGTGTTTCACCATTGAGTAAGGTTTCACCAAGGAAATACATTTCTTTGTTCGGGAATGCACAGGGAATCCGATTTTATTCAAGTACAGGACTATATCATGGTCAGATTCCATTTTATGTTGGGAAGTGGAAATAGCGCCTTTTGGACAGACACTCCTCACTTAAGAGTACAGTTTCCGCTTACAAAATAACTATTGCTCGCATATTATCTTTTCTCGTAACTGTGCGTCAAAGTCAAAATTTGCATGTAACGCTACTAATAAAATAGTGAAAGCCAGTTGACTAACTTTAACGAAATAATTCACAGTGAAATAAAGTATTACCATTTTACAGTAAAAGTTGGAATCTAAATATTTTAATTCAAAGAAATTCAAATAACTCATTTTCTATTGGCTCACTTGTAAAACATACTTCTTAATGTGGTATCTCACCCCACGTGTTAAACTTCCCATTTATAAACATTATATTTTAACAGAAATAACTAAAATAATATTTTATAGCGCTTTAATGTAATACAGTTAACCTTCGGTATTATTCAACCAATTTCCCAATGCGCATTTATCTGATAACTCTAAAAAAGGAGAGGACATTCATAATTAAAAAGCAACAGTTGACAAATTACGACATAAATATTAGCGATATGTTATGGATTTATGAGTTTATATCAAGGTAACGTATTTTACTAGAGAGTAAACCCAACCAACATAAAAAGAAGTAATTCCAGATTTGCTTGGAATACCCCACCTTGAAAGAATTAATGTTGAAAAATACCAGTCAGTATTTGTGACGTCACGATCTGAATGCTCATTACCTAGCGTTCTCGGAAAAGGTAATGTTTTTGTGTTTTAACTACAACATTTTCTGTGATTGTTTTTCTTAGTGTCTTCGTCGTAAGCTAAAGGTTCTTATGGCCTTAAATCGTCACTGAGTCTGTTGAGCTTTTTCCAATTCCTGTTCAACCTACATATACCTACACAAACCTCATCGTGGTGAGGTCCTCATTGTTACATTTACTTCAGGTTGTCTTTTTTTTTTTTTAATACACTGAAACGTATGAACGAGCAAGTACTTTCATGACCATAACATTTTCTTTCCGCGTTTTATTCTTAGCTATAGCAATTGTTTCCATTTCTCATTACGTAAAATGGTTTTTGTCCGAATGCGATAGCCTACCTGCCAAGATGACTTCAGCCCCAACCTAATATAAGTGAACATGAAAATCCGTATCCTATCTCTCACCAGGGCTCTGATGTAGCAACGTTCTGCGCGCGTCAATATCGCCTTATTGATTTATCATTATTTATCAACATATTATATATCTCGCACCATAAAACAATTGACTAAATTAATGTCTTAAATTTAAAGTAACATGAGATAGGATTTAGATTTTACTATATTCAATTAAACTAGACAAGTTAGAATTTGTTAAAGAAAAATCGCAAAGTAAATAATTCATCAAATAATAAAAAATTGATACACAAAATTGCAATAAATTTATGGCAGCTATAAAATATACGAGGACTATATATACGTACACTTACACATAACGAAAAAAAACAAGCAAGCATTCATGTGTATATACACCTGCACTTGTATGACTAAGTGCATTGTTTGTGTGATCTTTGAATCAAAGGCGACAATTAACAACGTGTTTTTCGACGTAGTTCAAGGGTTTGTGACGAGCCAAAGTGGAACTTTTGTGTATCTCAGTATACTTAATTATGTAAATTTGAGGAAAATGGCATTTGTGAGATACCTCGTATCGGGTATCAAATTAACCGTCATGATACATTGGTACTGAAAATAATTGTAATTTAGTTGTATTATTAGATTTACGTAGTTTAGGATTAGTTTAGTAGATAATAGTAAATGGAAATCAAGTGTCTCGAAGTCGGGAGAGGGGGTGGTCTGCCGTCACAAAAGGTCTGGGCCGTCCGGCAGCCCCCTCCCCCCTCTTTCCATCTATCTCCCCCTTCTGCCACAGCACCACTGTAACAAACCGGCAGTGGGGATTACTTTTATTTATTTGATTAATTATCGGTGTCAATATAGTTATAGCTAATCAATAAAAATAATAGTTTGTAATCAAGGGTATGTCAACAGATATAAAATAATTGAGCTTTGACAAACAATAAATAACGGTCAAGGGTAGCGCGACGTTTTGCTCACGAGGGGCGGAGCTAGGTAGTCCGGGGTTTCCATTGGCTGGAAGGCGTGCCCAAGGATTATTGTACTCCGCGGACTTTTTCCCGCCAAAAGTTAAGATGTAAGCGTTGTCGTCGAGAGGGAGAGAAGTAAAGGTGAGCGCGGAAGGAGCTGTTGGCGTCCTATCCGGCCACTTCGTCGAAACATTTCAATAAAAATACTTACGTTAAATATTTGCAAGGGCAAGCGTGAGTGTCGCGTATTATAATATTATTGATTTCAGCAGAAGTACAACTCTCTCCACCTCTGTGAGTGACGTGGCGGTACGCGAAACTAATTTAACTATATTTGCCTGAGTTATTATTTCTCATTCCTCGACTCAATAGCTTGTGTTGCATTAAGGGGACCGTCGCAGGTTGTATGTTGACGAGCTCCTTATATCTGGCGGTAAATTAACCCATGAATGAATTTGAATATAACTGAGTCTTATAGCTGGGTATACACTGCAGTACGTTTTTATTTGAGCGAGCATAGGATCCACGATGTCTTTCGTCAAGACGTGGCCATTTCAGTTTAGCGTAATGAGTCGAAAGAGGAAGGCAGTTCTTAAGATTAAATATAGTTCGTAAACATGTGTTAATACTTCGCGAGTTGAATGACCTTCATGTTAGAATCCTCTGTCCTGTGTATACTCAAGCTCCGACCATTTGTCCATTAGCTGCTAGTCGGTGGAACAGCAAGCAATGAACGAATAGACGAAGCATGAATATGCATGGATAGTGGACGCTGAAGCCTAGTTTACACCAACGTTAGCATAGCTAATTACACGTGTTTTCAACAAAGTTATTAACAATGTTGTAAAAATGCTTGAAAAAAATATATCACATCATGATGTCATCAACATTGTTACCAACATTCTGTATTTAACTTTGTTAATATTTATAAAAATATGTTAACATTTGTTACCAACATTTTGTTGAATAAGTTGTGAATTTTAGAAACAGATTAATAACTTAGTCACCAACACTATTGATAACATTATTTTCCCGGCCCATTCTAGGGCGGTCTAGATCAGAGGATATTGTTAACAAATATTACTAGCAATGTTATCAGCAATGTTGTTTTTGTCATCAACATCGCTATTAACATCCGTTCGTCAATATTACAACTTTGTTAGTAAAATTGGTGTTTTCAGCATCAACATTGCTATAAAATAGTACAACATAGCTTAGAATTTTTTTATTACATTTTTGAAACTAACAATTTGTAATTAACATTGGTACTGTTATTTTTTTCGGTGTAAACTGGGCTTAACATGCGGCTCACTGAACTCTCGAAATATTCACTTCTTTATTTTGCTAGGGGCCGAGGTGGCCGAATGGTCAGACAATTCGCCTCCCAACAAGGTTCGCATGTGGGAATCGTGCCGTACGATGCCGTTGGTCGGCTGGTTTTCTCGGGGATCTCCTTTAATTCCGTTGCTGCGCCATAACTCACCTCATGTCAACTCTCATGCGCGCTAAAGACCTCGAATGTTAAGAGGGCGTGGTACCCAATTCAACGCTAAAAGTATTCATCTATAATTGTAGGTTTCTTGAAGTCAATTTGCGAAAATTAAACAATAGCAATCCTAGACAATATTTTTTGCCAACGATTTAAACAAAATTGTTTCCAGTGTTACAAACTTCTGAGGCACAATCTCTGACGCCGGAGCCTCGTGCATTTAACTGCGGCGCAGGAGATCACGCGTAACGAATTAGTAATTTTGGATAAGAATTTACTCATAAAGTTGGCAATTACCGTTATCTAGGATTGTCATTGAGTATTTTATCCATATTGGCTTCGAAAAAACCATAGAAATCAGTTGATGTTTTCAGCGTTTATTTATCTACTACGCACTCTTAAGTGCTGACCAAAATATCTCTCTCACTCATTCACTCACTCACTTTATATTGCTCCTGTGTGTGTGCTCAGTCCTCTACCAAATCTCTCCACATCAAGACAAATCCCGCCTGGTCTCTCCAGCATCGGGTGCACGGCTGGGGCCACCGAGGAGAAGAATGGCGGCTCCAGAGGTGGAGAGGGGGAATAATGTGGATGAAGGGGAAGGGGGAAGCTGCCCCGTAGTGAAGTAACGGTATGTTGCGTAGTTCTCACGGCTGACCCGCCGGCGAACGTCGGTGCGCTGGGTCACGGCGGGTATGAACCCATCCCCACCCCTCTTTTTCTCTAGCGGTTTTGTCAGCGAAGCCTGTCTGCCGCGGGTAACGGTACCCCGCCCCGTTTAGCGGTAGACTCCTCCCCTTTCATCTTCCCCTACCTTCAGTCATCTGGGTCAGCGGTCACCGAAAACGACTACGTACCGCCGCGCACGTTGAACATCGCAGCTCCCATCGCTCGTGTGCCCACGTGACACGGGGGAACGTGTCATTACTAGGGGCGCGCACAGGACTTTGTTTCCAGACAATATACAAGCCGCAGCTAGGTTTTGTGTTTGGAGGAGTGGGTGGTATGTCATGAAGTAACACCCCTCCTACCCTTAATAAATCTGAGGTACCGGGTGTCCTCCCTCGGCTAAATCTGTATTTCAAGGTGCAAGGCGGCGCAACAAGGTTCCCGTACGGTAAAGGGTGACGCGTCAGGACACTATTGACCCTCCCTGTCAAAGTTTTATTGGATGATTTGACGATTTCAACATTATAGTTTTAAATTATAAAAGTAAAATTTACGCATCTAGTGGAAGTAAAACGAAAATATTACCTTACACAAAAATATATGTTATTCAAAAATTCTCACTCATTTTTGGGAAGAGTGGGGAGGAGTTTAACTACCCCCCATTCCTCCCTTGGGTGCGCCACTAGTCATAATTACGACACTTGTATGCTAGAAGCAGCCATGTACGCCACACGCACTGGAACGTCATCCAAGGCAATGAAGACATGTCAACGTCGAGCTTAAGAAAAAGTATGTTGACAACATCTCTGTCGAAATAACTAAAATTTTCCTCGACGGGTGTCGTTTTGTTTTTTTACGTCGTCATTTGTATTTTGTTTGTAATTAGTTTATTATTATTCTCGAACCAGAAAAAAACATGCATATTTACACACATTATACTACTTGTGGCCAAAACTTGACCACTTTCGCTGCATTTTCAGAGGCCTGATGATGCAAGTCATTTTCTGTGCAGGAGGCTGGATGGACGCAGTCAACACCGAAACTGAAATAGCGATTAATGTGCACAAGGAATAATGGCTTCGACCTTGGCCGGATGATGGCTACATCATTGCTTAGTTGTTTTCCGTGCTCTTCTCAGCACTGTAAAATACTGCCTTTGCAACTACACGGCATTTCTGGCACAAAGAAAAATTTTATTTCGTTATGAACCTTTGCAAAAATTGCTTCACCATAAAGAACATTTTATCTTCCAACTTGTAATAGTAACAAACCACCGTGTTTTCATGAACTCAGTTCTGCAGTATAAATATTTATGGTAATGTTAGTTGTAGTTTTTTAAACTCGCATGATATTTAAAAGAAAGTCATTTTTTCTTGCAAAGAATGTGAGATTCTTTTTATTCTTTTTAATAGCACTCTATCTATGTTGTAATAAATATCTGTGCTGTTATCCAATATTCTGTAACCTCATGCAAAACGGCCTACAATAAATATTTATTATTTCCTACAAAGAAAACTATTTTACTGTGAAAAAAAATATGGTGTGATTCGTTGATAGAGTGTGAATCTTTCGAGTTCTTATATTGGCATTCCGAAGAGCCTTTAGCTTTTAAAATAATAATAATAATAATAATAATAATAATATAATCGCCGCACCATCATAATTGCTGTTAGGCAAAATTAACCCTATCTTTATAGCCAAAATAATTTGTTTCGAGTGTGTCATTTTGAAAACCAGAAGACATTGGAAATATTCGAGTTTTTTTATTTATAAGTATTACTTGTATACGTAGTACACCCACTCGCACACACCTATGCGCGCGCGTGATCTAAACAATATTCGTTTCAAAAACGTTATTAAAATAGTATGTACGGACAGATCAAAACTACGAAATAATGATCACAACTATTTATACCGTATTTTCTTTAGCGGGAACATATTAGTTATCGAAATTACGAACTTTTTAATGAATGTAGGTTGTTTTGGAACACCTGCTGTTGTCATTTTGTAGGCCTGTACTTATTTACTGTATATAAGGTCCCAAATATGCGATACCCTCTCGCTGTTCGTGCGTTATGCATATGTCGTTAGCTCGTCTGTCAGTAGAGAATCTTTAGCAGTCATGTGTGCAATGAGTAACAAGAGTTGAGTCCCTGTAGAAAAGCAATAAAATATTTTAACTGTATAACAAATTGTGCTTCGATACGTGGCTAGTTATTCTTTTATTTACGATGAGTATTCTAGTTGTTGATCTATAGCAGTCATTTATAATCATTTCCACTTAATATTTTGCGAAAATTGACCAGAAATAATTTTACTTTTTATCGTATACAGCAGGAAATTCCTCTCCGAGGAAGAAATTATTTAGACTCGCCGAAAATATTAATTATTATATATACTTACACCATTCGTGATAAAAGTACATTAGAACGGTTTCAAAAATTGCTACTGAAAGTTAGTTGTACAGTTATCGCAGGAACAGGGCATATTATAAGTTATATAAAACCGTACCGTGGCCGATAAACGACAAAACTAAGCGCAGTTTTATATACCGTTACACAGTTGTTTAGTTACAAAATGGACAGGTTGAGGTAAGTACACTTTTTGTGATCACGACTGTGACAAATCATCCTGATCACGGCGAAGAAAATGTAACTGAACTATAATTATCTATCCCGCGTTGCACAATAGTGAAAGCCTGCATTGTTAATGTCTTTTTCTTGTTCACAAAAGAGCTTTTTTTCGTGCGGTCGTGAACCAGTGATGTATTATTCCAGAGATTATCGCATGACAATAAAAATTACAGTTGAAAATCTTTCCGTCACACAAATTATATTAAGCTTATGGGACCAGCTTTATTCCATTTGCTGCCGTCTATTTAATACACAATACGCAACATGAATTGAAAAGTTATACTTAGCAATAAAATAAGTTTTTTTTTGCATTGCTCTGTAAAAGTAAAATCTTACATGATCCCAAGTCACACAGCACTTTCCTATAAAACGAACAACGAAAGAATAGATGTTTTTTCCCACAACTACACGAATTAGGTTCTATTTCATGGGAACATTCGTACTTGTTTTGTACCATAATATTATTTATCATAGGCCTAATTAAACTAGAGTTCAATTACTCACGAAAATATACTTATACTCACAAGTTTAATTAATCTAAATTTGGGGCACAAAAACTGTCTTATTACTTACCCATCGAAAATTTAATCGATAAAAAGAACAGGGCCAATGTAAATATTTTAAGGCATTAAGTATACATTATAACAGCTTATACATAAATATAACAAACTTAAACTGGATGGGACTTTGTTTTTACGCAGTGAATGTTTATCTGAAAGACATTTATTTATTCCACAGGAGTTCTGCAATCAAGCTTAAATTAATGGGCAGCAAAATTTTGCGGTAGTCGAAGGTCAGACCTCTCGCCTCTCACTTGAGCGACCCTGATTTGATCCCCGGCGGGTTCGGTCCCGGATTTTTCGCATGTGGAAAAACTTGGCGGGGTTGCCGTAGGCCGGTGGGTTTTCTCGGGGAACTCCCATTTGCTTCGCCTCTCTCATTCCGTAGCTGCTTCACACTCATCTCACCTCAACTCATCCGTTCTTTGGACCGGACGGGCGCCAGCCATGTCGCGCTAGTCGAGCAGCCGGCCCGACCTTCATCCCGGTCTTCTCACATAAACGGTGTGAACTTGCCCGACGGCGGGAACACTTAGTGGAATTTCATTATCATTTCACGTTGCTGGTTGACTGATCTAATTCTGAAGATCGCAGTTTGTTTGCAACAAGTGAAGTTAGAGTCAGACAAGCAAAGAGTAAGTGGTGACCTTTATGTCATGTATTTACGGTTCTTTTTTCAGTAATGTTTGATTCTTTCTTTTAACTGTGTGGAACAACTTTTCCCCGTTATATTCAATAAATGCTAAGGCCAGCCAAGAATAAATAATGTATTAACTTGATTTAGTAGGTAACCACGCTTCACATTTTGTGTTTAAAAAAATTGTCCATTGAATATCAGTAATGTGATTTTGCTGGAAATTCGATACAAGAGAGAGACAGAGCGAGATGATAAAAAAGTAGTCCATCCTGGAACTGTGTCATAAAACTACACAGAAAAACAAACTGTTCATTAAGCTGCTTTTTGTGAGAACAAAATAATACATTTACCAACAAAACGTTTTGTGGACACTGCAAAATATTTGGTGTTCACCACAAAATTATTTGGTAGGATCTGTTTTAAGGAAACATTTTGGAGCCACTACAAATTTGTTTTTGCTGTGTAATATATCACCCTATACTCACGTACGATTCCATACATTTTTATTAAAATATGTGTCGTGGTTTACATAAAGTTGACGCTAAACATTTCTCATGAACATAATAATACAGGTACAAAAAACTGTCATACAGACGCAATCATTTCTCGTAGTTATTTACACATTTACAATACATTCTTTTTCGCCAAACAAAAAAATATCTACACGGTATGTAAATCGTGTACCTTTCAGAACTACGACTTCTTGATAGACTAGTGCAAATGGTAACGCTGACCAACACACGTAATGCACCGAACTGTCGAGTAGTCTCTGCAGAACATGTAGTGTTTTGCTATAATAACGTCTGTAGCACAGACCATAGCATTCGCATAGTTTCGTGTGTGTTTCAAATATGTTTAATTATACAAGCTGTCCATTGGCTACGTTGAAAGGCTACAAAATTGTCTTTCTAGTATCGTGATGATTTGAGAGTTCAATCGCGCAAATTGCAGGCAGTTAAGAAGGAAAAAATTAATCTGAAATACGGTACAACAAAGCCGAAGCGCCATAAAGACTTTCTGCAAACTACGCCAAAGAAAAACGTCACTTATTCGACAGCTCTATTGGCGCTGTATTAGTTTACTTTATTATTTTCACTCATTGGATCTTTTGGAGTACGATTTTGTACAAAGATATCGGACAATTCATGTTAACAATAGCCTATACTGTAACGTGGATAAATTTCATACATACAACATATACAGAAAACAAAAGACATTAAAAATGTTTATAATAATAATTAATAATAATAATTTCACCCCCTCAGTTGGGGCATGGGAATGTGGTATTGCTTGAATCGTAATTTAGTTTTCAGTATTTACTATGTAGTGATATTTCTCTTTACTGAAACATGGGCTCGCAAATTTAATTTAATAAATTTAGTTTCTAAAATGACTATCGTGCGCTGTCAGAAATTCCTTTTATTTGTGGGATAGACTTAATAACTGACGAACACTAATAGTGAGTTATGTAGTTCAAGGAAACTAGTCTCAGAGGGACAGTTCTGTAGTGTTAATAATCTCGCAAACTTGGAATTGTTCGCTGCTGGTTGGTGACGTTCCGCCAATTACACCAGATGTCAGTGTTTAACCTCCTTTCCCCTTGCGGTAAACACACCGAGCAGGAACCTCTCGAGTAGCCGACTATACCGGTACCGCCTCGTCCTCTGAAGTTCGTAGTCACACAGTGGAACTACGACACACACGACCTGCCTGGTACTCTGGCTGGCACACATTACCGCTTTGAGTTCCCTTCTCAACATTTCCTCCACTGTGTTCTTCGTAAATACCCATTTACAAACTGTTCACGATAAAGAGAGCACTGCTTAATTTTTTTTTGCAGCCATTCTGCAATCTTAAATATAATTTTTACCTGAAAACGTCCCTGGAACAAAAAAAACAACAGTGTAACCACTTCAACAATCACGAAACGTAACATATTTGGCTGAAATAAAATACAGTTTTTGGGTATTAAAGTGTTGGAGAGTGCTCAGTTTAAAGTGAACAGACTAGTATGTTTGTCATCGAGTGAGGTGGTAAAACATAGGACTTACATTCGGGCATACTCTGTTTCCGATTCCCAATCCTGCCATTCTGATGTTGGTTTCGTGGTGTTTTTCTAAATTCAGTTCCTTACAGCATAATACAAATGATCCATGAATGACATTCAGAGGGGTTAAAGTTGGAAATTAGACGCTTATCAGTCCGAATACACTTGAGGCCAGTGTCGGGCCTGTGACAACATCCATACTCTGGTCTCAACTGGCCCATGCCACGAAGTGAAAATACTCTTAGCCAAACATCAACGGATAACCATCAGTGTGCCACAAAGTCAGTCACTACCTGCTACTAACTACTATCACCACACGAAATTAACACACCCCGTCCTGACTCACCCTGTATGTGTGTATGTATATATATATATATATATATATATATATATATATATATATATAATACAAGATGTCCCATAAATCAGGTCTCATAGGGCAAATATAAATTGGTGAAATATGGAATGTTTTAATAGTGTTGTAGTGTAGGCTAATGAAATGTTATTGTGAATAACAAAATTACTGCTAGATGCCGCTCCGTCCCGCCGACCATGTTACATCGTGTACAAAACAATTTGAACCATCGCGTACGCACGTGCAAAGTACATTGCGACCATCAATTTGAGCATTTTCTGTTTTAATGACACGTGGAAGTGAACACACTGCTGTTGTCTTACGCCAACATACTATAACACTATTAAAACATTCCCAATTTCACCTATTTCTATTTGTCCTATGAGACCGTACTTACGCCACAATACCTGGATAGCAGATCTCGTACTGGTTACCCGTGGGAATCTGTGGAACCCGGGAAGATGACATGAAATAAGGCAAAGGGCGGGGGAAACAGAAGTACACCGAGAAAACTCGCCGACCAGAGGCATCGTCCGTCACGATCCTCACATAAGAAAATCCTGGGACCGACCTCGGATCGCCATTGTGGGAAGCGAGTGCTCTAACCACTGCAGCCCCTCCCTAGACCATGCAGGGAATCAAACATGTATTCGCCTGGTTGAAGTTGAAGGGGACGACCTACTGCACCAACCGCGGTGGCCCCTCTTTTTTTTCTTAATTATGAAACAAGTGATATTTTTTTCTTCAAGGTGGGGCGTCTGAAGCCGAATAATTTATATATATAAATAAATATATGTATATTTATTTATATGTATATATATTTATATATATATATTTATTTATATATATGTGTGTGTGTTGGTGTGTGTGTGTTAGTTTGTTTGGCGTGAGAGAGTGTGAGAGATTTTGGTCAGCACTTAACATCGAGGTCTTTAGTGCTGCTGAGAGATGACATGAGGTGAGTATGGAGCAGCGCCGGAATAAAAGGGCAGCGGAAACGGGAGATCCCGAGAACATCCGCTGGCCAATGGCATCGTCCGGCACGATTCTCACATGAGAAAATCTGGGGACCGACCCCGCCGGAAATCGAACCCGGATCGCCTTGGTGGGAGGCGAATGGTCTGACCATTCGGCCACCCCGGTCCCTTATGTTGTTTAGAAAAACGCATTAAAATGTATCATGATCTCGTTACAACTAAATACATCACCTAGCTACAAATTCATAAATCGCTAACATCTTACCAATATTGATGACGCAGTTAAATATATATTATTTTTATTTAGTAACATATTGTCACCTATTCAGAGTCCTCAGGTAATGCGTACTAAGACAGGCGACTAAAGTTAAAGGTATTTGTATAGTGTTAAAACATTTTTTAGTAATTTCAATGAAAATGGTGTTTATATTTTTAATGGAAACTACAGCTTGTGGGTGAGACTCTTGCTTGGCTCAAGCGGAAAACTTAGTATATGACATCAGTTTCTACTCTGGTCACACAAAACCAGTTTGTAACTTCCTCGTCACGTTTAAAAATGTTTAATGCCGAACGATATCTTAGTATGAACGTGAAGAGAATTATTGTGATACTGGGTTTCCCTGTTTCGTGGATTATCAGAGGCCATTTTTTATTATTATTACTCAGAAGTTTATAATACGCCCGTTGTTTATCTTTTCTACATATATATATTTTTTTTTGTTTCTTTGATTTCACTAGGAAGGAACTGGCATCATGGAAGTGTCGATATTTACCGTCTACTTTCCTGGAAAACAGTGCAGCGGTAAAGACGTTGCCTATTACTTTTCCGAGAACAGAGACGTCAGGAAAACTTCGTTCAAACAGTTGTTAACGTCGTTGACGCACAAAACAAGTTGACATTGGGATCTAACCACGAGTACAGTCTTAGAACGTACACCCATGTCACACATTCGGAACGCCTCTTCATAACATGTTGTAGGCCACGTGGAAGACCTCTCTGTGGTACCATCTAAGTACAACGTGCGAACTAATATTTGAAATGTTTAACGACTTCGACCATCCTGCTTTCTGTTTACCAAACAGTATCCCGAAATCGCTCTATCCGAATGCTTCGATGATTTCTTAACTAACAAAGGTTATGGCCGCTTCCTCTCTCATTTCCTGTCCTTGTATAAATTTGTGTGTCACCATTTGAAATGAATTCGCTGTCGAACAGACTTCAAGCTCACATTACATTCAATATCTTGTAAGAGGGTGTGGTACATAATGCAACGCTTAAAGCATTAATCTATAAATGTAGGTTTCTTGAAGCCAATTTGCGAAAATTAATCAATAGCAATCCTAGATAATAGTTTTAGCCAACGTTTTAAACAACATCGTTTCCAGTGTTACGAACTTCTAAGGCACGATCTCTGACGCCGGAACCTCGTGCATTTAACTGCGGCGCAAGAGATCACGTGTAACGAATTAGTAATTCTGGATGAATATTTACTCATAAAGTTGGCAAATACCATTATCTAGGATTGTCATTGAATATTTTATCTATATTAGCGTCGAAAAAAAAAGCGTAGAAATCAATTGATGTTTTTAGTGTTTATGTATCTACCATGCGCTAATATTCACGCGAACGGCAGATATGACGTTTATTGGGTCGTTAAATTATAGTATTAATAAAATTATTATAATATTTCGTTTATCTCTCTAGCTCGTAGTCCTATTAAGATATTAAGTTTTATTGGTGGAAAGTATATTCGCGTACGGACTGGCTTAAGATAACCCTGGACGTATTATGCGCGTTTAAGTCCAACAACTGCGAGGGGCGACACAACGCTCATCAGGCCTCACTCTAGCCTCCACGCGCTAGTCGATGAACTGAGTGCAGTCTTCTCGTCGATAACTTGCCTCTATCATACATTCAATGGTGACCCTATCGTTTTATGACGTAATATTTGAGGTGAATACGTGTTGTACCCGGGTGTATCGTTTTAAAAATTCTGAATCACGATAAAAGCACCTCAAATAAAAACCATTTTGGCCAGTTCCGCCGGTAAAATAAGCTTTAAATATTAGTGGTGGTTGAAAATGGTATGCAAACGTGTAACGTTCTTTGAATATTATTCCTATTTTTTTTAATAAACATAGGCTATATCAGCCGAAGCTCAGCACTCCGCCAGCAGCTTGGGCAGGCGACCTCCTTAAATATTCGCTCAATAAACATTCGTAACGCAACCAACCAAGATGGAACAAACAACCACTTGAAAAATCTTCAAAGATTAATTTTAATGTCTCCAACTGCCTCGAGATGAAAAACCTTAGGAAGCTAAAGTAAACATTATCAGTCTCTTAAAATACCTCGTCGCAACTATGCGCAAGACATTAAAATTCAGTAATGCCGTGAGCTTCCCAGTGACTGGTTTTACCTCGCCGTACAGTTTTAACACGCATTTATAAGCACTGTCCTAAGGACCTGTTTCACCAAATTCTCGGTAATCGTGGTTTAAAAAAACCCACAGGTAACTTTTTAACTCCTCACTTAACTTCGTTTAGATTCTGCGACCACTTGAATTATATAAAGTGACCGATAGTCAATTTTTTTCAATGGTTAATTTTTTTTAGTGCGTCACAGAGGAGGTTTCGTACAGTCAATCGTATACGTGTTCGTATAGTAGCGAAACAACCGTTTAAACATTGAATTAACAAAATATGTGGGTGCCTGGTTGATTTGGTGATCTCAAAAGGAGGGTTTAGTTATGTAAAACATATTTCTAACGGTTATTTTAACAAAAAAAAAAATGTTGTTTAAAATTAATATTTATTCCGCCTACAGAAGCGTATAGATGTTTGACTGTAGCAAACATTTTTCACTGTATAATTTGATCCCGAACGCCTATAAGTTGGCTGGTTGAGGCGGAGAAGCAGCTGAGAGGGCGGAACAGATCAGTGGGGCGGGGATGAGTCACGTGAGGCGAGACTTGACCAACCTCGCGTAGCGTGTGAGTCATACACAGCGTGGCCCCGGCCCCAGGTGAAAGTTACTAACTACATCGCTGGCTGACTGAGGTGTTCGCCTCGGTAGTCGCTAGCCGGTCGCTGCAGGCGGCCAGGGGACAATGCCTCGCCGGCAGCCCGTCCCTTCACTTTCAACTATTCACTATTTTATATATGTACAGAATATTACTTGTGAAGACTTTACTAGCAAATACGTCATCCCACTATTGATCATATATAGCATGCATAGTATTCCTATAACGGCATACAGGGTCGTAGGCAGAAGGAGAGGGATTCCGTGGCGTCCAGACCCACCTCTTTTTTCATCCCCATTTTCTTTATCTTTCGCCAATTGAACCGCATACTCCAGAAAGTCAAAGTGTTCACTTTTCATAATTTACATAAAGGAAACTTATCCTGGACTTGTTTCCTATCTGCAGTATACAGACAATATTGAAGGCATTGCCTGGCCTCTGCTATAGTGCGGCCTGTTTCTCTTCTGTGGTACATGATCAGTTGACCCATTCACAACCGAAAAGGTAAATGAGAAAATATACTTGTTGACTTTCTGCAGTATTCAGATGATAAAAGATGTTTAAAGATAAACAACAGAAACAAGAATTGTAAATTAACAAATATGTATTGTGAACACATTTTCTATATTTTACCTTAAATATATATTTACTGTTTCTACCAGCTGTATTGTCAATATCTAAATATGAAAACTTATCACCACACCACTCGTTTTATTGGTGGAAAATAGGGGGGGGGGGGGAGTGTTACTTAATAACAATCCCAGCGTAGGTACAGATTCCCTGGCGACTGCAGCAAAGTTAAAATTTGTGCGTTACCGCAGCACACACCCAACAAATACCAACATACTTGCGGCCGATAAATTGGATACGAGGGGTTCTGGGTTCGATTCCCAGGTCTGGCTGGGTGTAACATTTGTGTTTGTCCGTTAGAGTCATTGCACTTGTAAGAGTCACCAACAACTGTCACAACTGGGGAATTGTCAAATACTTAAGCTGTAAAGGGGGGATGTTTTGCTCGTTGGCGATGTTGCGACCTCGCCAAGGAACCTAATATTAAAAAAAAAAAAAAAAAATTGACGCAGTGTCTAGAGCACTTGCTTCTTACCAAGGCGACACGAGTTCGATTCCCGGCGGGGGCGGTCGCCGGATTTTCACATGTGGGAATCGTGCCGAACAATACCGCTGGTCGGCGAAGTTATCTCGGGGATCTCCCGTTTCCCTCGCCCCCCTAATTCCGGCCCCGCTCCATGCTCACGTCATGTGACCACTCACCAGCGCTAAATGCTGACACAAATCTTTTCACCCACTCACCCAACAGACTTACTGTAATTAAATAATTTAAGCTGGAATTAGATGCCACGGGAAACATGCTAATAAATATTATAAAATCATACAATAACTAATTACTTTACTTAAAAAAAAATGTCTGAATATCAAAACTATCCACGAACGTAGTGTAAATAGGAACACGTAGCCTTCAGAAGTTTCGCGTACCTGTTTGAAAGAATTAAGTACATGTAAATGGATCATTGTATCACATTATCTGCCCCGGCATACGTTGTAATGCCAATAAAATTTTTTGGTTATCCGGTTCTGCTCCTCTACCCCGTTTTATCCCTCCCTCCTTTTTTTTTTTTTTTTGCAGAAACCTTTGCAGTCACACGCACAATAATTCACCAAAATATCGTCACAATCAGATGAATGTTATACAGACTAATATAAGACGAACAAACAAACATTAATTTTTATGTCTGTACCTTGGAAGCGTAAAACACTATGTCATAATTTTTTCCCAAAATTCACTTTTTACCGTAAACATGACCCCAGTTTTAAGTACTTTGTAGTGGCATACAGCACAGAGTCAGAGTTGTGTCAGAAAACTTTGTTTTTGGCCACTGAACAGCTGGATTCGCCAGTGAATCACACTTTTCAAACTGCTCTCCTGAAAAATATGGTTTTTGTGCATATAGTATTTTATGCCTCCGAAGTACAGATATATTAGGTTAATTTACAATCAATCTCGGTGGCTGCGAGCTAGGTGCGCAAAGCCTGTAAAATGTAAGTATTGCCGTATTCGTGTGTTGCGCAAAACATTTATTAAGGAATTTTTATTTCTCATATGACAATCTTGAATGAAAAACCATACTGACAGTTTTAAGTTGGCTCTTGTTGGTTACGTCTCGTGTGTTTGTTTCCCTTACGGCTGTCACATAAAAAAAAATCGCTGAATAAATGTAGCGTATTTCAAGCTAACACTGATTTCTAAAGTTATCCTAAAGGGCGGAGAGAAGTGGATTTAAAATTAAGCACAAGGTTCACAAAATTGATTATACATAATACAGATATGACTGTTTAAGTATTGCCAATATAAACGCATTTTAACTGGATTATTTCTGATTGCACGGATCGTTCTCAAGAAAATGTACCTAAATAGAACATTAAACGAAGATATGATAAAAATAACTGTGATGGTTCCTAGAACTAACATTGTTCGCAATCGGAAAAATTAATCCATACATAACCTTAAAATTATGGTTAAATTCTGTACATTACAAATTAGAGGTTGTTTGATGAATTAGAAATTGACTTCATGGAACTGCTATCATTGAGTAAGCTGTTACTTTTTCTCCGATTTTTTTCCTCATAAAATGTTAATGTCTTAACTTTTATGTCTTACGCAACAAATCAGTTCATATGTACGGTTTGATGCCTCGACAATGAGGTCATTATAGAGACGGAATCATCTGCTAGGACTAACAAGAAACGGGAAAGGCATCGACCAGAAACAACACTACCGGCATAGCCTGGAATGTTTTCGTAAAACGATGGGAAACCAACGACAAGATGGCTGGACTGGGTAACTGAACAAGAGCCCTTTCTGGTGGTTTGCCATACCGCCACTTTGCTAGGGAACTCTGCCTGGCGATCGCGCCCTCGGCGTAAGCATAGGTTTGATTCAGTCAGTTGCAGCATCCGAATTTAAGGTCATACTCATCTGTTTCTGCTGGTTTTGCACTAATTATTTTTTTAAGCCTAAACGAGAGCAGATACATCAAATCTGTTTGGCAGTTTTAATTTTTTTTTGTCGTAAAAGCTAATTTTTTTATAAAGACGTTCAACTATACGGTTTCGACTCAAAAGTTTACTAACAAGAATTTCGTTAGTTACATAATTAGCTACAAACCATAATATGTACTGACTTGAAAAAAAATTAGCCAACTCGAAGAAAACAATCTCAAACAAAACTACTCTCGTTTCGGCATAAAAATTAATATCACGAAAACCGTATAAGCAGGGATCATGGGCTTAAACATTATTAACTGAGCTTCAAATGCCTGCTACCATTGTTTTACTATAACTATGCTTAAGAGAGAAGAATCCTTCATTGTTGTAATTAATACAATTATTACCAGTGACAGTAAACATACAACTTGTGTGAGTGTATAAACGAATGCTTTCTATGTAATAATGCCAACAATTTCTCTTTCTCTTCCATCCTGCATAGGCGCTTAAGGGGGAGTCTTTGACAATTTTATTATATTTTTGTTTTCGAGCCATAAAATTTATTCATATTGTATTATCAAAATTTTCTCTTCGACAAAGCATAGGATACATTCTTGGTAAATCGCTTGACATAAATAATAATGGAATCTTTCATTAATTTGTCATGCAGAATCAATGCAAAATTCCATTAGGACCTATTATTTATGTCAAGAAGTTTACAAAGAATGTAGCCTATGCTTTGCCGAAGAGAAAATTTTGATAATACAATTTGAATAAATGTTATGGCTCGAAAACTGAAAATACAACATAATTGTCTAATACTCTTCGCTAAGCAATCTCGAAAAAGAGAACAATCAACATAATGTGGTACACACTGTGCTTGTTGAGTCTGGTCCCCTATTACGCACAGAATTTTGAGGAATGCACATATTTTGTCTTGCTTGAAACAAAATATGCCCTTACAATTATTTGGCTTAACGATGATAAAGCATGTTTATCACGCAGTAGCTTTCCTCACTCACATTCTGATGATAGTGGGTATGAGCTTCACCGCCTGAACTGTAGAGGGAGTACAGTTGGCTTTTCTCTCATTTTATGGAAAATGCTGAAGCAGTACTCTACTTAGTAACTACCAAATTCTTCGACCATAAACGTCCTGGTTTGTCTAGCGTGCGCAAAAAAAAAAAATAAGACTAATGATTTCTTCTCGACGGGTCATCTTCCTTTAAAATAGGATCATTCATTAAACGCACTTTTAGAGACATTCAGAACTATCAACAGAACCGGATCAAGTTTGATAATTACCGACCAAAAATCATTTCAAAACGATGTTAAGTGGATACAGGCTTTTTAAATATACAAATGCTGTTATACGAAGATGTTGTTTGCGTTTTTAATAGATAACTACTTCCAAGATGAACTTTTAAATTAGTTTCGAATAAAAACGCCCAAGGAAAACGTTTGTAGTAATGACAAGCTCGCTGAATTAAGTAACAGCAAATCATTCATTTGTTCGGCTGAAGCATTCGTAAATGGAATGAAATTCAACGTGAAAATAATTTGCGCTACAAAAAAAAAAAAAAAAAAAGAACGAAGGTGAATAATTCGTCGAAATTGCGAAGCAAACTTATTGTTATTTTGATTGACTTGTTCCCCTTGTTTACAAGAGCGACTTTTTACATGCTTGTAGTTGATGGTATACAGAATATAGATATTTATAATCAAATGTATTAACTTTAAAGATTTGAAAATTATATAATGAAGTAACGAAAAAAATTTTGCTTTGCAAGAATTTACTGTTAAGAAACTGTTAGCGGCATTTGGGGACGGTAAACAGAAACAGCGGCAGAAACCACAATAATTTTTCTCTCTCTCTTCTCTCTCTCTCTCTCTTCCTCTCTCCGCCTCTCTCCGTACTCTTTCTCTCTCTCTCTCTGCTCGTCCTGTTTCAGCAGCACGTCTTCCCGCGGTAGGAAAACAGATAGCGCGCATCTAGATCTGGCACGGCTGTCGCCGAAGTTACAGGTCCGCGATGAAGACGGCAGGCGGAACTAGCTAGCCACGACGAAGAGAAAGTACAGAAGCAGCAGTGAATGTGTGCTGCTGCGGTATAATTTGATCGTGGGTTGTGGGTGGAGGGGGGCGGGCAGGGAGTGGCGAGAGATTGTTGCCTGGGAGGATAGGTAAAGTAGTGGAGGGAGGGGGGATGCAAAGGGGACTTTCCAAGTAGCGCGGCAGCGGAACGCCATGCGCGAGCTACTGTTGTTTCCTCTGGGTCGGCCGAAGACACATTTTTAGAGGCAACTCGCCATGTGTAACCAACCGCAGTAGCTCAGTTGGTTAAGCAACCAACTTAGGTTCGAGGGGTTTAGGGTTCGATTCTCAGGTCCGGCTGGGTATAAATTTGAATTCGTGTAAACTAGTCTCAAATATCATCTAAACACAACTTTACTCGGGGTTACATAAATTAGTCAACTTTAAAGGAGGAGTGCGGGGGAAATGTTTGGAGCATTGGCGAGGTGAAAGCCTTGCCATTGTACTAAACACTTATGTAAAAAAAAAATAATGCAGTTGGCTGTGCACTGGCATACGTTGCGAGAAATACTGGGTTGATTCCCAGGCCCGGCTGGGTGTACTATTGTGTACATCACAATTGAAAAATTTGTCTTATTTTAATTGCCTTAACTCAACTCGAATTTCATAAACGAGCTTTGTTGTTAAGGGCATGGTCTCGAGTTTCTCGGCTTTCAAGAGAATTATTATTATTTTTTTTTTTTTTTTTAAACTCAGACAGTCGATAACGTAAAATGGCTCTGCAGCTTTGTTGCACAATCGTTTTACAATGTAATATAGCTTTCCAGACAAACGCTATAAAGATATTAACTAATTTATCACTTAAAAGGAAATTTCGTTAATTAGCTATCATCATGGTGTATTACCGTATGTCTCGGCAAAATCTGAGTATTTAATTTAACCCAGTTATAACAAAGTTATAGAGCGATTTTACGATATCGGCTTCCTTTTAGAATTCAACAACTATATTCGACAAAAAAAAGGGTAACTAGGTACCGGTGTCCTTAAAGGTGCCACCAAGGCGATCCGGGTTCGATTCCCGGCGGGGTCGATCCCCGGAATTTCGCATGTGGGAATAGTGCCGGACGATGCCGTTGGTCGGCGGGTTTTCTCGGGATCTCCCTTTTCCCCCGCTCCTTCATTCCGGCACTGCCCCATACATCATGTCTAACCTCACCAGTGCTAAAAAACCTCGATGTTAAGTGCTGACCAAAATATCTCTAGTATTTAAACACTATACACTAATCGAGAACTAACCCAGCCTATTAGCAATACAGTTTGTTTTCCATTTTGTCAACAGGCAAAGCAGAGAGCTCAGCTAATTCCATTTTCTGGAGTAAGAACCGAATATCTGACGCCCCCATAATATAATCATTAATTTTGTATCTGTTGCGAAGTTAGTGTTACAAAATATTATTGATAAAGAAATTGTTCTAGTTTGATAATGCTACAGTTATATGTGTTCAGCCGTGCCGCAATTCTAGTAGATAATACTTTCAAATGCCCTAGCAAAATATATTAACCCGAGATGAAAATGTTTTCAAATCTTCTTTTAACTGGAGATACTTCTTGAATTCCTGCAAGATCTGTAACTAATTATCCCGGCCTATTAGGTAAGATCGTATTTTGGATTTTATCGACCCATTGCGCGAAGTCAATTTCATATACAGATATACCAATCCAAAACTTTTATTCCGACATTCTGTATGACTTATACATTAATTTCTCCTCCTGAAACGATGTTGATAGTAAATCTTTCTCAATCATGTTTCTGGAAGAATACGAAAACAGTAATTTACGGTATTGGTCTGCATGCTCAAGCTGATTATTATCGAAGTTGTCTAAAGAATGTTGTGTGGAGCTTGTGACGTGGAAACGGAAACATGTTTGGTTTTTTCGTTACCTACCACAGAAAATATTTTTAGTGGTTTACGTAGGAGTAAGATTAACAATAAATAAATGATTATAACAATTTTCTAAACGTAAAATAGTAGGCTACATTTTATAACACAACTAAACCAAATAATTACACATGGGTATAATTTATTTTGCGTTTCCCTCTGGAATAAATCTTTATTTTTTGTACTTACTCTGTTTTGGCACATCGGAAAAGAAATTAAACAAAACACATTAAGCGACAGTATAGCAGAAGTCAACGAGTCAAAATCATGTATCGCAAAGTACAGAACAAATGTGGGGACCAAACATGGTATATACAACAGAAAGACAGGAACAACATCATGGAAAAGTTCGTAATTAATCTACACTGCCAATGCGTAGACTCTTTTTGAGCAAAAAGCTACTCCAGTTAAATTCAAACAATAAAAAAAGCGACAAACCAAGCAACAAACTATGACAATGAAGACAAAACTACGTTGAAAATTAAATTCAAAACAAATAAAACTTAAAGTAAACATTTTTAATTTAAACATTTCAAAATACTTTGTATAACACTAACAACTATTTAACTCACTTTTACATAAACTGTTATTGTTATTTACATCACCGTAACCAAAAATGCTTTCTTTATTTCAGGAATAGTATAGAAGATTTTTATATTACAAACAGCATGGGAATGGGCAACCGTTGAGAACTGCCATAACAATTGTCATCTGAGAATCGGTTTCACTAGATAACATTTATATAAAACCATTTAATTCCAGCAAATTATCTCTGAAGAACATCACAAGCAGAATATGTGTGCGTCAGATATGTATTCGACAGTTACTTACTTAGATCGTTTGGGTCCAACTATCTATCTTCTTGACAAACATTGATGTTAGGTATCCTCTCGAATGCGAGCTCGCATAAGACATTTAACGATTACTTATTAAAAAAAACTTGCAACCACCGAATAAAGAAAAATATTAACAAAATCACACTTACTGACAAAGTTTATTCATTCAATTTTTTTAATTACTTTGATTTAGCTGGAGTCTAATCAATATATACGAAATTATTGTACACGACCGTTTTATTAGAGCTTTTGATTTTAAGAGTTTTACTTCATGTATTATGTTTCTTAAAATTAAATTATGATAATAAAGTACCTTGTTTCAGTTAAGTTACAGTCGTTACATAAAATCTCAATCGAACTACACTCTAGTAGCTTGAATGCAGTAAACGTGAAATTACGGTTATTTGCCCATTGACATTTTAGCAATCTATATCTTTCCTTTCTTTACACATTTGACATCTAAGATAGAAAGCAGGAAACAGCATCGCGGCAGCTTTGTTTACCGAGCGGGTTGTGGAACAATGACGCTGCGTGACATTTCCCTCTGAAAAGGAAGATGAGAAACCTCAAATGAGACACGGTTTACAATGAACCCAAATGTCCGCCCCGACAGCAAAGAAAGGAATATGGAAATTTAATACAAACTTCGCAAAATAACGTATCTCCTGTCTCCCGTCGAAATATGATTAACTTACCGCCCTTGCTGTTCGTTCTTTTGAAGACTTTTCCTCGTGTTTTTCACTTGTTTGCTGTGAAATTTCTTAACAACTTTATACCCATTTAAAAACTTTTTTATGTATTTCATACGTATCTTACGTCAGCTAATCGATTTTTGTCGGGACGTTTTATTCTGCGTAATATTTGTGATGTACACCGAAATTCCACAACGGCGCTTCGACAAAAATAATTATTCATTCACTGTCAAAACAAACTACGCACTAAAGTTATGATTTATCCAGTATAAGGTGGAAACAAATATAAACACTTACAGCGGCTAGGTGATTAGCCCTGGCTGGCCACGCCCACAAAAAAAAACTGTTTTGTAGTGGCTACTGTATATTTTGTCGGTTTAGTCCTTATCAAGAAGTTTTGTGGTGACTACCAACTATTTTGCAGCGTTCTTTAAACTGTTTGTTGATGATTACATAATAACAAACTTACCAACAAAGAAGTTTTGTGGACACGACAAAATATATTATGTTCACCATAAAATTATTTGGTACGGTGTATAATGTTTTTAGTGACTACAAAACTGTTCTTTCTGTCATATTACGACTGCGTAAAAATAATTAGTTCTTGTAGTATTTTACAAAATTTAAGTTCAAAGATATTATACTTTGTGTATTTGTAGTAGATCAAGCCACTGCTACTCAATATAACAATGTCTTGTACATATTATTGCTGTCTTGAATTTGATGGTGATCACTGCTCTGTTCATGTGTAAAAACGTACATAGTAACAAATAGTGCTATAGTGGTTACATGGTGACGGCCAACCACTCAGATCCTCGAACATATAGACATACAAGGATATCATTGGACCTTTGCTATGTTATTAATATGTAGCTTGGGGCGAAAAAAAATACGTAGAGAAATTCGTCTTTGCAGCTCTTGAACAGTAACCTATATTGAAATTTATAATACCACAATACTAATTCTACTACAGACTAGCCGAAAAAGAAAATGCAAAGAAGATGTAAACAGAAAAGCATTAACGAACTCGGATTTGGCATGAAAATGGACGAGAAATGGTTTGAGACTACAACACAGTGCAGCGAATATGTCGAAATACGCGAGAATGATACCTGCTTACAATTACTCACCGCTACACTGTGCTAAAAATAACTGTTCAACAACAGCTGATTAAGATCTTGGTATAATTTCACAATATTGCAAGGAATATGTAAATTATATATATGTGTGTATAGGCTATATACATATACATTTATTTATTTATATTATTTCAAAATTCAGCATTTTTTATTGTGTACAAAAATTTTTTTTATTTTTTTTTATATATGTCAAATCATAGCCTACAACATTGTTATACACTGTGCATTTTTTTCGGTTTGGTATGTCAGTTGGTTTTAGTGGCGTATATAAAAAAGGAAAGTGCACATTTTTACGTTGACGACTCATTGCGCAAAAACTATTAGAGATACACAAATTTCCTAAGAGGAAGATTTAATCATAAATTCGTGTCTAAAATAAGAAAAAAATAACTGGTACAAATATAAAAATACATTGGAAACTGAGGTGAACCCTCAGGTGAAGCTAACACCACGTCACCTGACTTCTTGCTATGGATTTACATGAGTGAGTGAGTGAGCGAGATATTTTTGGTCAGCGCTTAACATTGAGGACTTAAGCGCGGGTGAAGGGTGACATGAGTTGAGTATGGAGCGGCGCCGGAATGAAAGGGCGGGGAGAAACGGGAGATCCCCGAGAAAACCCGCCGACCAAAGGCACCGTCCGGCACTGGACCTACATGAAATCGATGGTGTATGCCTCACCACTCGCCACGTAGCATGAGCTCCTACACGGGTCGTTGAGCAGTAGTCACCATCAGTGCCAGGCCGGAAATACTCGCACATGTGCGACCTAAGAGGCCTTTGTACGGGATGCAATTTTCCGCGTTTGATGCGCGTAGTCAGGCGAGCGATAAGATTCAACTTGCCACACTCGACAGTAACCGCTTCGCATCTATTCAGTGCCCGCCAAACTGGTGTGCAGTTCTTTCGTTTTACGTTTGTTCCTGTAAGACTTCAAGCGACGACCCTACGATTGTATGTTTGAAAAGTTTGTAGTAAATTCCAATACATGTTTCTAGTGTTGTGTTTTACTGATCCGGGCGGTATTTTTATACTTAAGTCTAAATAAGCCGTGTTTCTAATAAGCGTGCTGTATTTTTAAAACGCAGTGAACATAGTTTCAATTATGTGTTTTATTCGTAGATAAACGTTTTGCAAATAAGTTTACTGATTTTCAGTGAAAAATAATAAACATGGCACGCTACAGCACCGTTCATGCGCCACGTATATAATCATCTTAAGGGCGTTCGAGTGGGATTAAAGTCACAATTTTATATTCGTATTAAATAGTGTTAGATTTGTAGACTCACTTGCAAGTGCATTTTCATCTATCAAAAATGTTAGCTCAGCCAGTTTTCCCATAATCGCATTTCAAAGTAAAAAATTTGCATGTTTATACTTCAAGCAAACCGCGAAAACCAATAAACACAATTAAACGACATAATTTTCAAGGAAACAACATGCCATGGGCTAGGCCTGGATGCATATAAAATCCCGTTACAGAATATTTTTGTATTTGAAGAAAATTTCTCATATTTGGAATTGTTTCGCTGCTTTTAGCAATTATTCTTGTTACAACAATATTTAGTAACCTGTTTTTATACACTTCAAGTCGTAGCCCGTAACATGTAGTTTCAATATAAATTGTTCCATTTCATTATGCTTATTGGTTTTCGCGGTGTGTATTAAGTAAAACCTGCACATTTTTTACTTTGAAACGTGATTATGGGAGCAATGACTGAGCTAATTTTTTTGATAGAGGAACATGAACTTGCAAGTAAGTCTACAAAACTAACACTATTTAATACAAATATCAAATTTCTGTTTTCGCCCACTTGAACTCCATTAAGGTCGCACCCTAGTACCATGTGAACTATCGATCACGTGTTTTTACGGTGGAATGGGTAGAGACCTGAAAAATTCGCGGGTTCACTAACCGGTAGGCTAGCCTCCAATAATATATGTAAACTCAGGCAGACAACAACTGCTCATTGACTGCTCGCTGATACAGTGTAATGGGTCTGCATTTAGATACATTGTTATTATTGGCTCGGCTACTTACACGAGATGTCAAATAAGTCAAGCACCAATTGTGAAAGTGACACGAACTTACAGTTAATGGAATTCTAGCTTGTGCATAACAGAAAACGCGAATTTTTTCCGATCTCTAGGAATGAGTGTATTCTCTCTCCGGATAGGAGGCTTCGAAGCGAGTGGAATGGGGATGGAATGTGCGAACAAGGGACGGAAGCTCTGCAACCGCCTACGACTTGAGAAAACTTTGAATGTTAAGAGCCCTAAGTTGTCGCTCGAGCGTTAGTGCAGCGTGTTAGGAGAGAATTTTTCTAAGGATTACTACTAAACGTGCGTTTGACATCTTTATCTACGAAAAGAAAACTCATTCCAGACAATGCTTCAATTTTTTAAAAAGATATTATGTTCAGAAACATAGTTCCGAAGTACCTCACAATAACCAAAAACTGTTTTTTTTTTTTCGGACTGCTGCCATGTAAAAGAATACCAATCGGAATCGTAAAACGACACTGAAAAAAAGAGTATAAGTTGCAGGTACCATACGTGTGTTAAAATAGGGACAACAAAACAGTTTGGTTGTGGGTACTACTCTGGACAGTTTCTTCAACAATCTGTTTTGTAGATGTTACCATCTGGTTTGTAAAAGCAACAAGACTCTTTGTTTCTTCCACAAAACAGATTGTTGAAGGAACTGTCCAGAGTAGTACCGACAACCAAACTATTTTGTAGTCTCTATTTTAACAGAAGTGTGGTACCTGCAAATATACTCTTTTTTTAGTGGAAAATAGAGAAGCTTGCGCTAGACATACACTCTCCATAAATAAAATAGTCGCCGCTTTAAGTCCAATAGTCCAATAGGAAAACGCCAACGACCGAAACACTGCACGCCGTCTTCGCACCCTGCGCATAAAGACGACACGATTGTTACAGCACGAGCTAGTTTCCTTACTTCAGACGCGACATCTAGCGCGAGATCTGTCCCCATGCATTCAAGGCAGAGGCACTGCCTGTCAACTAGTTGTTGTGGTTGGCTACGTAATTACTTTTTTGTCAGTTCAGCGTCTTCAGCATACGGGCGAAAGAACTTGTGTGGCTCATATCAATGTCATCCTCAGCAGTTCTCTCGAGCTTGGTGGAAATCGCCTCGCGGCTGTGAAGGGAGTGCCGGCACAGTGATAATTTTAGAAGCTAGGCTCGCTGTTAAGTGTGTTAGTTGTGAAGGTTATACTGGCAGAACTCTGCCATGTCTCGGACGCGACCAGTTTTTAGGTTAGTAGCACGTAGCGCTCTGACGTCATCGGACACGCTCGTGTCTTGGCCGAACTTCATGATTAGAAAAAAACAGTGTGAATAGGAGCGTATATTGCTGCTCGTCCTACGCGTCCTTTTATAATACACGACGTTTAAGCATATACAGTACCGAGAAAAACTGGTGTCTTATGTGAGCAATATTGCATATATTCCTATGAAAGGTTAATTTCGAAAAATTTTTACCACTGTATTATTACAAAAAAATATGCACATTTTAGATTAAGTTTCGCGCTTGGCAGAAAATTTCCCTGACTGATAGTGGTGACCGTCCTGTCGTAAATGTTAACAGCTGAAATAAACCTCACAACTTAACTCTAGTTGTCTGGTCAGCTGAGGCATAACAATCTAAATGTGACTTTCGTAGTCGTGACAAGAGTTAGGTCTTTTTTTTCCACGCGACTGTTAATATTGTTCGTCACGAAGCTTATACCTAAAATGCGACCGATTACGACAGATAATACTTTATCAGTAATTGCTTTTTAAGTCACTGAACCTGATAATAAACATCGCTTGTGTAGTTACCGAGTTAAGTATCTGTGAGATAACTTAATCCAACCGGATAATTCCACACAGACACGTGAAAATGACTTATGTATGTACTGTTAGGCCGATTAAGAATGTTGGGATCTTACAGGTAACACATAGCCAGTTTCCCGCCTCTCTTCTTAACTAGGCAAGGTTTAAGAGTAATCGTCAGTAAAATATTTATTGTTCAATGTTATTACGAGATAATTTTGTCCATATAATTTTAACTTAATATTTTCGCAATGAAATCTATTCTACCAAGTCAGAATTTGCATGCTACGAGAACGTAAAAAATGAAACCCAACTTGCTAACTCAACTAAAGTGAAGAGATGTTGGTCGGTTCTTAACAGCCAAGTTTACAGTGCTGGTGAGGGTTGATGTGTTGTGGAACAGTGCGGGAATGTCAGGGCGGGTGAAACTGGAGATCCCCGAAAAACCGTCGAACAATGGCCTCGTCCAACACGATTCCCACGTGCGAAAATACGGGTTGACCGCGGCGGGAACCAGCGCATTGAAGTAATTCACAATGAATTGAAGTGTCACGGGCTGATTGAAGAAATAGGAATTACAAACAACGAAATATTTTTAATTAAATAAACGCAAAAAATACTACTATTTTTAATACATACTAAGTATTGTACTGTGATTTGTATTAGTTTCTTGACACAGCCTCAATTTCAGTGCTAATTATTTTATTTATGAAATTTTAAAACAGTTTAAGAAAGGGATAAGATAATTTCAACGCGATATTTTCGCAAGCATAAGTTCTATTAATGAAAATGTTAATTGCGAATTCGTTCTGTCGCTTCGATAAAAAAAACTGAATTTAAATATTTTGAAGCGGAATTTGAAAGCGGCGAGATTCATAAAAGGTTGCAGAAATAAAATAGGAGGTGAACAGAAAAAATATAAACAGACATTTAACCACACAAGGAGGCGCGGGGGAGGTCAAATGAAACTAAAGAGTAATGCCTAATGCGTGAACCATTCATTGCAGTTTAGGGAACCGTGATTCATGTTATGCCAGGAACATGACAGCAAAGTGTCAAAATTATCATTCATTCAGTCAGATAACCATTGAGAGTTTAATGAAGTTGCGAATTAATTTGTTAAGCTACCTATGCAGAATAGCATAAACACTCCCAGCAAGGAACCTAGTGTGGAAACTTTCATGTATAAGTCGAATATTCTGAGACAAAATAATGGTCTAACTCAAAACAAAACTAAAGCCACCAAAGTCTGGACTCAAAGAAGAAGTTGTTGAGTCTGTAAAAGTAGTACGTTCCCGCGGACTTTAATATGTAATACAAAGATGATTGCAGAACCACTAATACATCAGGACAACTTTTCGGCAACCTGCAGCACAGAATCTGTCGCGTGTATCAGATCGTCGGGCTACCTCAAGCATGGATGCGCTTGGTCAGGAATCAAACGCCGTATCATGCTGCAGGTTCGCCCACTACTGCTGCAGATTTCGCTCGCCGATTACGGAAGTTTCGACACGGAGTAAGCCGGACTCCTAGCTGCCGTGGACGACAGTGAAGATTATGCGTAGTAAATCCCAGATTTTGGCGGAAATAGTTTTGCTCCACCTTATTGCACTGATCTGCTTCATTGTTGTTGGCAATGCCTAGATATGGTGAAAAATCGCTAGAACCTTTCCTGCTTGCGTGTTCTCAAAATTAGTGTAGCGTCTTGCGCCTTGTAACATGGAACGGTGGTTGTGTTGCACGGTATAGCTGTTTACGGACGAATCGCTCATCGTTCAGTAGTAGTGCACCAGAATTAGCACTGGTATAGGTTGTTCGGAATAAAGTGAGCACTAAAAATTTAACCTTTGAAAAATATCACTAGCCGTTACTGTATATAATTCAACATTAACTATAGTTGCCTAACTACTTGTATGGTTGGCAGCGAATGTACGCAATATAGTTCCGTGTATTTTACTATTTAAATACAACTACACTAAAGCAAATTCAACCGATATCGACATAATTGTATTTTACATATTTAATCAAACTTTTTTTTATCAAGCGGTATCGATTCCTACTGACTGCGCAATTTGTCTGTTACGCGCAAGCATCAAGTAACGTGTTCAGAGAAGTTAGACATTTCCCATCGTTAGGCGTTACGAGCGGAAAGATACGAATTGGCAGAAAATAAAACTTTAGCAGGGCTTTTTTGAGTGCTCACTTTATCCCGAACCGCCTATACGTTCAAAATAACGACTGGTCAACAACGAACGAAATGTGTCGGAAATGAATACATTACACTGAAGCCCAGCAAACAGTCAAATTTTATCAAGATAAATCATCATCAGGGATGATGGTATATCGCGAAAATAGTTTGTACCAACATACCCTTGAAAATGCTGTACTTATTGCAAGACATATGATTGGGTGATGTACGTCTGTCACAACGTAGCTTTCTGCAGACCAAGAACAGGCAAAAAATATTACAAAAGCGGGATTCTTATTGGCTCAGTCAAATATGGCAACGGCTCCACGAACAAGTGAAAACCAGTAATCTAAAAGATAAGTTTAACGTGGGTTGAAACCCACCAAACAGTCAAGTTTTTTGGCGGTAAACCATAATCTATATAGATAACCTATAATAGTAATATCCATTTTTTTGAGCCAGACGTTTAAAATTGATACAAAACAAATAAACGAATGTGATGGGTGAAGCGGGACTTAAAACAGTTTGGTCTATCCATGTCGCCAAAAAGTCTGTACGACACAAATGCGAACATTTACGTGTTCTATTATTCTAAAACACAGTATGATTGTCAAGTGCATTGATGATCCGTCTACTCGGCCTCTTGCAGCTCTGTTATTTGGCCGTTGTAAATATTTAATTGGTGGGTACATATCCTTACTTCAGGCCATCACAACATACTTATCGCTTGTTGATCATGTAAGGAAAGTATAGTACACATCATACCAAAACGTTGTTATGAGAAATGTAATTTATATATCCTACGCCGCATAACAAGTGACGACAGTGTCCTTATATGCAACACAAGCATTTGGTTGTTTGCGAATAAGGGGCTAAACTTCAAGTTGGTTACTTATCTAAAAAAAAAATTGATTATAGATGGTACATACACGATGAACAAAAGTTAGTCACAATGAATTTAATTACGTCCAAGCGATTTCGTATGGTCAGTCCAAACGAAATTAAAAATATTACGTACTTACATATAGGATATACCTGACCTTCTTCGTGATACTAAGACTTAGAAGTCAGTAACAGTAATATGTTAGCATTTTAATTGTGATCCTATATTTGATCACTTATGGCCGAACCGAAACTACATATGCCTGCTCTCTGTTGGTAATATAGTGAACTCGGTGTACATATACTTCCCAATTTCGTGATGCCCGCAAAGTGATTTATCATGATATTGAGACATATCACGATACATGTACAGTTTACCCTGCAAATTTAAAACAATGCCACAATCTGTAAGTTATACTAGGTAACTCCACAAAAACTGTGATACCAGAAATATTGTTCGCACGTGACTTATTCGAAATTATTGTGACATCGGTGAAACATCGTTGTATATTTCACTGAGTCACTTGTGGTCTGGAGTCCGCATTTAAAAGTTCATCTTATAGCTTGGTTTCACCACCATTCGTTTTGCTATCTAACCCGTAAATTGCCACAGCCAACCTAAAATAAGTTTTTAAAGAAAAAATAATTTAAAAAACAGCCACAAAGAAATAAATGCATCCCATTAATGTTCTTACAGGGTTCTTTCATCTAGACAAGCGGAACCCAACTTTTTTTTTTATTTTCGCGAAAGTTTTAATGAGATCAAGAGTTGTAAAACCTCATCGAAAACAAAGGAAAACAATCCAGTCTGCTTTTGCAACTGTCGTATAAAATATAACCACTCCTTAGGGTAAAGTGGAAACTTTAATCCTCATGATTCATTTGGAACTTAAAACTGATTATTTTTTCTTTCGGGAAATGTAGTTATTCTACCACACCTCAGTCACCTCGATGTTAAACGCTAAACCAAATCTCACTCACTCACACCTCAGTCGTATTATATCTGCAGGGTAAATGTCTAATGAGAGATTGTTTCCAAGGTAAGGTGCCGTTGAATAAGTACGTAGTCTTAAATTTTAAAAATAAAATTAAGTTAATAGCCTGTGACTATCGCCATACACATCGTGTCATGTACAGTAAATGGGCTATGATAGGTCGGATTACATTAACTACAGGAGAGACGTACTCTGAACTCGAGTTCACCAAGATGTTACTTTTTACTGTTTTGATTCGACTTCAAGGTAACCTACGGCTGCATGTGATGTTATAAGTTAAGGCTATTTTAAGTTGCAGATCCGTTGAACACCCCTCAACCCAATTCCATATATGGATCGGGTCGCCTTTAAACAAACAGTAGCAACAAAAATCTTAATATTACTTTAACAGAGAAAAAAGTAAATAATGCTCCAGTCAGTGATTCAGAAATTAATAATTCAGTCAAGTTCAATCAAAGCTAGGGGCCGCGGTGGTCGAATGGTTAGATCATTCGCCTCCCACCAAGGCGATCCGGGTTCGATTCCCGACGGGGTCGGTCCCCGGTTTTTCGCATGTGGAAATTGTGCCGGACGATGCCGCTGGTCGGCGGGTTTTCTCGGGGATCTCCGGTTTCCCCCGCCCTTTCATTCCGGCACTTCTCCATGCTCATCTCATGTCACCCCTCACCAGTGCTAGAGATCTCGATGTTGAGCGCTGACCAAAGTCTCTCACTCACTCAATCAAAGCTATACTTGCAGACTAAACACTAAACCAGCAAATGCATTTTTACGTACACACTCTAAATCGTATCATATGTTTAGTTACCGTACCTAAATTGGACATTTTGGTAGCAAGTTTCGAAGTCCGAATCCCTGATTACCAGTATGCGAATACTATTCTAAAATCCTACTTTTTGTAACACTGATTTTTACATACTAATTGTATAATGGAAACAAGCCAATATGCTAAATCTAACATTGCCATATGTCTATACTTACAAACACAAATTACCCAACCAGTTACCAAACCCAGATCCCCTCACAGCGCAATCACAGAATAAATATTTAAGTGCGGAGAGTAAAATTGTTTCGCCCTTGTAAGACGACAGCTTTCAAACACGTTAGCCTTCATAATGCGCAGCAGCAAGTTTAATTAACGTAAAACTCAAGTTGTCTTCTTTATCGTTCTGTTTACAGCCCGAAGAACTTGAGTAATATTCTCCAGTACAGACGTGACCATGAATTAGTTCCCCTCGTCCTGTTTGAAAATCGAATCATCGATACTCATCACCATCGACTTGTAGCGGGATACGTTACCCGACTACATTATTTAAAACTAGGCTGTTATTTCGGTCAGGGGCAGCGAATCGATTGTGTTACTGCTCGACCATTGAAATAGACACTGTTTCCCTAGAGGACACTAAATATTCAGTACTTGCGTCACGCACGTGTTAAACTGTCGCCCGCATTTTAGGATCTGAATAAGAAAGGGAACTGGTAGACATTATTGACTTAGACACTATTCAAGAGTATTATATTGTTAACAATATATTTATTGTTGACAGTTACCTTGTGATCCGGTATTTGGTTTGAAAGTGTTTTCGCAACCTGACAGTTCTAGTCAGACTCTACTAAACATATCAGTCAGATTAAATTGTATATACATTTTGTATGCATACACTTTTTACTATTCAAAATGAAACATGTTACCTAAATTCTTCATCATCACTAGAAGAAGTTGCTACATGCCCCACTATATAGCCTAAGCAAGCATTATAGCAATAACTATTATACCCCCCAACGGAAAGAGAGCGATTGGTTGGACCTCAAATGAAAATTGGATACAGTCATGACGTTTGAAAAGTGCATATTATTCTCCCTATTGAGATTCAGACATCCTGGCGAGTATAACTCCATATCGTAAATATCCACTCGCTTCTACTGTGTTCATTATGCTATGTAGGACTTCATGTTTTCATTAATATCGGTGATTCCGAACGCTACAAAACTTATTCGCCTATTCTTAAATCTCTTATGTTCTGAAAAGGCACATGGCGACGCATTATTTGTGCACAGCTTGTTGGTACATAAAGCTCAGGTATATAAATTTCAATCAATTTTATTAACTTTATGTTTCACTTTACAAATGAGTTACCCTTGTTTTCTAATCTGCTTCCTGTGGTTTGCATTCTATTAAAACTATATTTATTATTTTCTTATGTGTTTGATGACTACGGAATTTCCCATTAAAATATGTCTCAGCCAATAAGTTTCATTAAATGTATTCTGTATAAAATTTCTTGCATTCTTTTGGCATTTTAAAAGTAAACTAGAACCGTCAAGCGCAAGGAAAACATATATGTTTTAGTTTCGCTATTCATAAACGCGTACAGAAATAGGGAAGCAACTGCAAGGCAATTTGTTCCCAGTTTGTAAAGGAAGAATATTTTTATGTCGTTGTGTTTCGGTAAGATGTTGTGTTCTGTGCACTTTCCAAGCTATACAGGAGTATTGTTGTGTTTTATCCACAAAATCTTGGTACAAACTATTCACGATGAAGTATAGGCGGTCCACGATAAAGTTAGCACTTTTGAAAACAAGTGTGTCAAAAGTAAATCATTTAAAAATATTTTTATCAAGTTTTCATATGTTAGTTGTTTTGAGAGGGTGTGAAATCAATACTCTGTAATAAAATACGCAGATAATGTTTGTATCTTTCCATTGTTTGTTAATGTAAATAAACTGGAAAGGGAAACATAAACTCGCTTGAAAGTGAAAAGCTTTATTGATCACGAGTTCATAAAATAATATAGGGCCTAATTATGACTATCGTTTTTGTTTAAAATTCGCACATATGTAGTGTGTAAGGAATGGGAAAATAGTGGCATACGGTACGAAGATTAAGGTACGTATAATTGTTATTTATGTTTATTGGGATTTAGGTCTCTTCGACAGCGAGGTCATTAGATACTGTTGCACAAAATTACATCAAATCAGAAACTTGGAAAGGAATCGGCCATGGTCTTTGTTAAGGATCCATTCCAGCATTCGCCTGAAGAGCGATTTCGGGAAACAATGGGGAAAAATTAATCAGGATAGCCAGATGCAGTAATCGAACCCGGGTATTCCCGAATGTGATTGGACTCACTGTTGCGGCAACTCGCGCAGAGAGTCTAAAGAAAAAGGGATCCTCTTACAGTAGTGGGTCTCTGTATGTTACTAGTCACTAGTAGGTGCATAGCAAGAGATATGAGCATTTGGTTTAAGGGCGTTCAAGTGGGGAAAAATTCATAATTTTATATTTGTATGAAATAGTGTTAGTTTTGTAGACATTACTTCAGAGAACATTAATATCTAACGGAAAAAAATTAGCTCATCTAGTTTTCCCGTAATGTCACTTCAAAGTCAAAATTTGCATATTTTTACTTCATACAAAACTTGAAAACCAGTAAATATAATGA
>PNEQ01114470.1:0-34130 GCA_003012365.1 Medauroidea extradentata
ACAATTATATTTAATAGTTTGTAATAATCCATAACTATGTCATTTAATTAATTTAATGTTAAACTGTAACTATATTGTAACTTTTGCTGAGATTAGGGATACTTGCAAGTGAATTGTAATGCTGGTTAGTTGTAAGAGAGGGCCTCATGGCCCTAAGCTTGCCAGCTTAAATAAAACATAAATAAATAAATAAATAAATTAGGCAGAATATAAGCTGTTAATCACTGTGATATGTGTGTTTGAGGACAGCATTTTTATTAAAATGTCATCGTACCAATTATATTTTATCTTCAGTTTGCAGTGTCGACCATTTCCTTATACGCTTCGATGTTATGTAAACATGTTTATTTTATTGATTTTTTCTGTCATTAACAACTCCGTCAGTTATTTATCCGGCATATAAAGTAATAAATGATGTTCCTTCTAGCAGTGCTCACGTATAGCGCAGCAGTACAAATAAACAAATAAATGCAGTTAAGAAAACGCATTCAGTTGGGGTACAGGTGTAGATGTTTTCTGATGTGCCTGGATTATTTTCCCAAGAACCTCGCCAGCTGGCACGAGAATGTTGTCGCAGCAGGCCACTTCTCTTGTGAGTCAGCTCCATTGTTTCCGTCCCGTGTGTTTTGTGTGGGCGACTTGAGAGTGTAGACGGCACTTGAGGGGTGTAGGGGGGTACCGGTGACACGACTAGGGAACTGGAATAACATAGCAGGGGACTACAGCGGTCGCTTCCCAGCGGCAGATGCAAGATGAACGAGACAGTGCGAGGATGTGCTGAATAAAGAAAACACTTGTGTTTTTCAACCACTTCTCCGCCCCGCTGTCCGAAAGGCTACCCAAGGCACCGCCTAGAATATTGACGATTTCAACTTGTCATTTTATTACCTAAGGGATCGTACCCGTTTTTATGCTCTGCAAACATTACGAGTCTGTGATACTCGGTTCTTTTTACATTTACCACAAAAGTTTTTGGCGAATAATTGAAATAATACTCATACCAGAATTATTTTGATTTGTTTTATAACTAAGAGGACGTCCAGAAACAAACCGATAATGAGCACACCAAGCGAATCCTTGGCTGAATTTGAGACGAACGTGGCAACACAGCAGTGTAGTTACTCCCCTCTTGCGCTCCCAGATATCTTACTTACCACTACATTTCTGACCTGCACATTATGGGTACAGGTTGAAATTTCGAGCAGCCTAAACATGATTCTTTATTTACTTGACGTGAGTGAGAGAATTTAGTTAGCGATTAACATCGAGGGCTTTAGCGTTGGTGATGGATGACACTATATGAGCATGGAACAGCGTCGGAATGAGAACGGGAGATCCCCAGGTAAACCCGCCGACCAGCGGCATCGTCCGGCACGATTACCAAATGCATTGGTGGTGCATGAAATCTGACCTGTCACATCCACGTCGTGACCACCGGGCAACGCTCCTTTTATTGCACAAGGAGCGGCCAAGAACAGGCAACAGTAATCGTCCTGGGCAGTATTATTGGACCTTTTCTTAGGTATTTTCTTTCTGCCCGCTGGCTGGAGAGTGTCCCAGGACAAAAGTGAGGAGACCCCGCCGGGAATCGAACCTGAATCGCCTAGGTGGCAGGCGAGAGGTCGTCCCCTCGGCCACCGTGCGCCCTTGACGTAACGTACATAAAATTATACATGGGCATGGAGTACAAGAGGGACTATCTCGGTGCAGTGTTACCACATTGTGTACGGTACGTAAAATGTCATCGTACATTTTCGTCTCGTTTGTAGCCCAGGATTCGCGTGGTGTGGTTATTATGCGGCAGTTTCTGGACATCCTGTATAGTCAAATAAAATAAATTCTCGGAGTAGAACACACGCAAATATTTCACAAACTATCGATGATTAATTTATCACAGTAAATGGTATTTCGTTACAAATTTTAGTTAGCTCGAAATCTAGCACAAAATAACATTGCTGTTAGGTATATCCAAACTTGCTCGCATAAAATTAGGGGACATGCCAAAATATAGACCTGTTCCCATCAAGTACGTTTCATACAAGTAAACAATTTGGTATTTAAATTTAAACAGTTGTTTTTTAAATTTTTGATTATGTATGCATCTGTGGCGTGAAGGTTATTTATTCAAGTGTCAGTTTACCCTTTAACGAGAATAAGTTAGCACTGTACCTAGGAAGATTGGCATTATACTATCTTGAATAAAATGCTAGACTTGATATGCACTGTTGAAAATAGTAACTGCATACTACGAAGTTAATAACTGAAATTTGAATAGTAGGAGCACATCACAACTGGAGATTGCTTTGAAGAAACAAGGAAAATAATATGCCGCCAATGTTTAACAAATTAATTTCCATTTAATAGTTTGATATTAATGTAAATGACCACAAACGACTGTAGTATGCAATCGCGTAGAAATAGTGCTAGATTTGTTAGAATAATAGTGAAGGTAGAATTTATAAGCCTTAAAGTTACACATACAAAACTTGCAGGGACGAAATATAACGATCTTAATATTAAGCAAGATTCTTGAGATCTCGAAATTTATGTATTATGTTGTGAATTTGAAATTTTTTTAAAATTTATATAACGTAATTTTTAACGGTAATATACCGACGTATTGCGTGCGACTGTGTTAGAGATTTGCCGGCACTGAAACGGATTGACGGCGATAGTAGGAAATATATTGGGTTCTACCATATCTACCGTAATTAAATAGCTATCACCTGACTTAGTCTGCTAAAACGGCACGGAATTAAAGTAAACACTTCGATGTTCTAAAACAAGTAAATATATTATCATGCTGGGAAGTTATAAGCCGATACGACGACGTAATTGACAAAATTTAACTTGTGTTCAGTTACGGGGTCAACGTCTCATAGACACTTAAGTTATTATAGACGTTACTAGTAGCTTCAAGAATAAAGATAAGACAGAGATGCAAACAATGACCTATCCATTACACGATGAAGACAGCTCAACAAGGCCAATCTTGCCTGCCCTGTTGTCACACCTAACTCGACAGCTACAAGAATTTATATATTTGATACGTCCAACGTCAAAAAATCCTGGAGACCGATACCACTGGGAATCGAACCCGGATCACCTTGGTGTCAGGCGATTACTCTAGTCAGTGGGGAAACCACGGCTCCCATTCCGAACAAAAATTACGTAGCATTTAGCATAAATATTAAAAAATGTGTCTACTGTAGGTTTGCTGAAGCCACAATAACAATAGTTAGAAGCCCACGTAAAACTAAATTATGTGTAAGGCAGTGTGTTCTAAAATGCAGGTAATTTTAATCTCGAATTTCTCTTTTCCTTAGTTATTGCTGATCGCCTTATCAGACCTGTGTAAAATGTGCTTTGTTCAGAAGATTCTTCCGTAGTTACTGTGCAGAGCCTCTTGGACTAAAGTTTTCAGGACATTGACTGGCTCATCTACAGGTTGTTTTTTAACTACACCAACAAACTCGGGCAGGTCATTCCTTATAGATAGATAAACAGAGAATTTTGCATTTTTTTTTACTAAACTTATTATTAAGTGAGTAGGCCTAATAAGGCTCTGAAAATCCAAATTTTAAACCATATTTCTCCAAAATATCTTGAGCTAACTGACATGAAAAAACTATATTTTTACCATTGCTTAATGCTATTGGGATCTTCAAACTAACGGCAAATGCTACTTGATACCTTCCACCCTTATGAAAATAGCAGGGGTGGCTACCCTCTAATTGCATACAACTATTTTGCCGTCAGGATTTTCGAATATTCGAAGATGGTCTATTGAATAATGGGACCTGTGTAACAAAAAAAAAAAAAAAAGTTCCTTTTATTGCAACTGTCTAGGACATACCGTTAATGCTCAAAACAACCTTGAAGATTCGCGCAGACATACAGAGCCTAATGCTGCAAACATGCATGTGATGTACTCAGCGCAGAGGCGATGGTGGATATTCACTGTTAACAGTGTTGTACATGTTATTTACAGTGAATATATAATAACGTTTTTACGTTGATCACACATGCTTGTTCGCAGAATTGTCTGTGCTCTAGGCTCTGCGACTGCGCAAATCTTCAAGTGAGTTTTGAGCATAAACGCTATAAACAATTTTTATTGCTATAGGCGAACATAAATAACTAAAATATAAACAGTAGTACCAAACGCACATAACAAGAAAACATTTGAGTTTAAAGAAAAATAATATTGATTTATTCAGTAGTTAAACCTCATCCTGTACTTCATTATTAGAATGTTTTTCTTTGGTATACTATTATCATATATCTGTCCGGTATTAGTTTCTATTGTAATTATCTAGATCGCGTTAACATTCTCGCGCCTCGGAGAAGCTCAGGAACATTCGTTTATCCTCGGCGACTGAAACACATATTCCCCTCCTCCTTTATTAAGTCCTGAGACAGTTAGTTCAGGTTCGTTTATGTTAAGGTCAGTTTAATGTGTCAAAAATTACTGTGCGCTGAACCTAAGGGCGGTATTGTTACGTTAGGAAACTACAATACATTTATATATACGTGGCACCTGCGCTCAATCGCTGAGGATAAACGAACTCTCCCGAGGGTTTCCGAGAAGCGGGTAAGTTTACGCGACCCAACACTTATCAGGACTGGATGTGCGGGTTCGCAGCTGCATGGTCTTCGGGTACATACTGTACCACGAGGGGTTGAAGGGGGTTGAGTAAGTGGTGTTAGGAGGGTTGGAGGGTGAGGGAAGTTTTAAGAGATTTGATTATCGGGTCGGCAGAAGCCCAGGAGCGCTATCAATCCTTTGACTGACGTCTCAGAGCAGTTGGGGGGCTTCTGCAAGTGTGATGGATTGCGTCACGTCTAGGGTTAGGAGCCAAAACACCCCCATCCCCTCCCTATTCCTTGCTCAACCCCGCCGTCGTCTCTTCCAGCCCTCTTCATCAGCCACCCCCACCGAAAATATCATTACCCTCATTACGACCTGCGGCACTAATGGACGCGTGATGAATAACTGCGCCCTCAAGGGCGTCATCCGCTCTACGTCTGAGGGGATACGCTGTTTAAAGGGCGTCGCCTAAATAGCAGACTCCGCGGATAAATCACTAGCAGCTATTTGCTATCAGGAAAATTGCATCTTTGATTGCAACCTCTTTCCTGCGACATTCGACTGTAACCGAATATACAAAATATTGCTTAGCTGCGACATGCGACTTTACTCGAGCACCGAATTAAACTACTCTATAAGAACTAGATATATGGTTTTCTCGCTTCAAATTAATCATAAATAAACTATTTACAAAAAAATTTTAATTTTACTTTACCTCGGGCATAGTAAAATTGTTTACCCCGCAGCAAAAACAAGCCAACATAAAGAAAACGTTTAAGCAAAACTGCCATACAAAATTTTTGTATTTGTTCTCGTTTATGCTTAAAAATATGATTACTCAGAAACAAGTGAGCATGGCCTTAAAATACGGTAGACCAACTCTATATTGTGATATAACTTATAACGTGGTAAGTCACATTTTGTCCATCAGTGTTGGATAGTAAAACCTTTATTTGTTTAGAATAAAGTAATTTTTCATGCGGGAAATAAGAAAGAAATACGAACCTAATACGTAATATAAATTTCATCCACAATTAGTATTATTAACATTTCCTTAATACGGGCAATCGAAGCCTTAATATCACGAAGTAGCGTAGGGTAGGTTTACCAAAATGTAATGAATTGCTGAAAGTGCTCTCTCGTTGTGGGGAACTTGTTCCTTGTCAATTTACTATTTGAACTCTAGATATGAAAAGAATCAGTAACTTATTTCGGATGAAGCATGATAGGAGGATAAAAAAAATAGAGAATGAATTGCAAACTGCTTTTATTTTCCTGTTACAAGATACGTACATCTTTCAATTGTGTTTCCACATAATCACCACTCAGATTGAGTTACTTTTGACCGTGCACTAGCTTTCCTATATCTTCTGCGAAGGACGTTACCGCTTGCATATTAAACCTCGTTAGTTTAAACGTTCAGGTGTGAGTGGATTTAGTTTCTTGGACATACTTCATTGCGATATAGATGACTGTCAAAGATAACAGCAAAACATAAATAAGCAGAGCATGCTTTAGTCAGCAGGATACATACACAACATAAAATTCCATAAATGGAATCGGGTCAAATAAAAACATGGACAAACAGATAAGGAAATAAAACCAGTCAAAAATCAAAATAAAACCCCAATGATACTACCAAGGCAGACAGGTTTGAGGTCTGCGTCGGCAAAGGGCCGAACAGAAAAATGTATGAACCACGAAATAAAATAATAAAGATAAAAAATAAAATAAAAAATACATACTCTGCTTATTTATGTTTTTCCATTGTCATTCGTTTTCTTCGACAATCATTTATATCGTAATGGAGTATGTCAGAGAAACAAATTCCAGTCATGCACTCGAATTGCACTTTTAATTCAAATGCCATTTAGGGTGTGGTTTCGTGTAGGTACGAGATGCATCAAATGTAGTGATTGCAGTTTCGTTTCTACGTGGAGTGTCCATGATGCGATAGCATAGTGTTGTTATAACCCAACAATCGCGCGCAAGTTACCTATGGTGGGAAGTGTGTGACCACTCTTCTAACAGCCCAGATTTAAAACCGCGAGACTTCCATATTGTCCCGATATTAAATAGGAGATACGGAGGACAACGCTTCAACAGCAATGAACTGCCGGATATTGTGACAAAGGTGTTCAATAAATAGGCAGGCGGTAACAGTTTTTTTATAGAGGATATTTGAAAGCCATTGCACCGGTACAGATACAGTATGTCTATCTGTGAGATGATTGTATTTAAAAGTAGCTGAAAAACGTTACGTATTTTTTAACGGTAAAAAGATTTTACAGTTTATTGCAGTTGTTTTACATTCCATCGGAAGTTGGAAAAAATACCCTGGTTTTTGTTTTGGGCGAACACTCAGAGAATATTTCGTAAGACTCCGCGCTGAATTTAAAACGTTTAACAATTTTATAGAATATGCGAATGAACTTTTTTGCGTTTAGAGTATATAAACGACTATATTTCCGTTCTCAATGAAATAAATAAGTTATACGGTAGTAAAAAAAGTGGTAATACTAAACAAAATAGGTTTTACAAAACCTAGAATTTGTGATGCACCTAGACCAGCATTATACTATATATGCCTAGCCAAATAAGTAATTCTAATTTCATTTACAATAGTATACAATGCTGCACCAGCTTAAAACAAGAAAATTTCCTTAATGAAACAGTAATAAGTCTTCAGTCAAGTATGGCAGATTTAGTTTAGATGTATGGTCAATCATTTCTGTAAACATGCTAGAGCAGAGACATCTGTAGAAAATGTGCTCTGTCATGGAGTTGGTTCATATATCTTCACCTACCTTTATATTTCCCTGCAGATAAGCCAACTTTCATCACAATTCCCTTTCTCATTTTACTAAGGGGAGGGAAGGCTCTTTAACGTACTATGGCTAGAGACACTGGAAAATCGCAAAAATATTTAACATAGTCCGCAATAAACTGTAATATCTGAATAGTGACACGTGTGAACAGTTTTCTGGCAAATCACACATGTTCTGTGTTAAACTGTACCGTTCTAATTGGGTCTGTTCAAGAGGGACATAGAGCTTCATATAAACGATAGCCTATATAGGTGCAAAACCTTCAGTGTTATACATAGCATGTTGGAGCCTAGCAAACAATCAACTTTTCCCGCGATTTACCAATGTCTCCAACTACGGTGATAAGTAGAGTAGTTTATAGATAAGTGGAATTGTATAATTAATAATGGTTAAATGTTCAAAGGGTAAGTTGTTTTCATTACGATAAATAGAGATGATGGCTTATCGCTGGAAAACAAGACTATTTTCTGCGTTTCAACGTATATGTTCAGCTTGTAAAATATGAATGGCCTTCGCTCGTGTGCAGATCTTGTTGTCTTAGTTGACTAATCCAATAAGAATCCCGCTACTGTAATATTTAATGCCTATTATTGGTCTGCAGACAGCTACGTTATGTCAGATATATAGCGCCCAGTCATTCATGTCGGAAGAAACAAGTCTGTTTAAGGATGTGTTGGCACAAACATTTTTCGCAGTATACATTAATATTTAACGGTAAGTACATTCGAGTGATCGGAAAGGTGGCTCTCATATATTCAGGACGACGAAATACTGTGTTATACGATTGTGTATAAGCTGTTTATTGTCAAATCGGCACTTTATAAAGTCAGTATTGCTGTGGTCAATAATGTTTTTCTTACTAATGATTGTAATTAAGTCTTAAGGGTGGTGATTTATCACGAAATTTTACAGTTTGCTAGGCTCCAGTATAATGCATCCACGAGAATTTATGGGTTTACGGACATACGCCATTGCTCGTGTGCTGCAAAACAAGAGTAATGGCGTGTGTCCACAAACCAATAAATTCTAATTGTAAGCTCCCATTGCAACAAACATTTGATAATCTCATGATGTATTCATCTCGGAAGTTTTTCTTTCGTTTGTGCCTGGGCCAATCCTAATTCTTGTCCTCTACGACTGAACGACGTCTATGCTTCGCCTGTGAATGTTTGGACGACGTAAGGTTTGTTTTATAGAAGTGACTTGTGACTACTTTTTCAACTTGTAAATTTTTTTTACCTTTCGTAGTCTTCCCAAAACAGAGTATCAAAGATAAAACTTGCAAGTTGCGGTACCACAGACATAACAGAAACCAACTTACTTATTCAAATGAAATAACATCCACTAAAATTATATATTGTGTACTTAAGTATGTAGAAAAACTGTGCATATTTTTAAATAGTTAAATAATAACAAATTTCTTAATTTATGACAATTAAAAAAAAACAAGAATTTTGGTGTGGTGTGTATTTTTAAATATTTTAGCATACGGTCCGTAGTATATAATTTCAGTGTAAATTATTTTATTTGAGAAAGTCTAAATCAGTTGGTTTTTTATATTTGTATGGCCGCATAGTTTGCAAATTTTAATTTTGACATGTCGCTATAGGATGACAAAAAATGTAAAAAATTTCACAAGTGAGAATTGTAGTCACAAGTAAGTCTATGAAACTAACACTATGTCGTACAAATACAAATTATTGTTTTTTTTTTTTGCTAACCACGTTGATACCATTAAGCTACAATAAGAGACCAGAAATATTATGCTATTAGTGACTAAGACGTTCTTTTAAGGTATCAAATGCAGCCATTAGTTAGCAGTTTGCGAAGTCTTGGTAGGTGTTCAGAATAGTATATTTTGGCTCTTCTCTGCACGGCCACTGCCAGCTTGTAGCAACGACACATAAGAGGAGTTGGTACAGGTAATCGTCCGTAAACCCAGTACGTAAACGTATACCCGTATCGCCGTTAATAACTGCTTTGGGAATTTTTTTCCAGGAAATGTAATGATATCTATAGACACTATGTTTTATTTCAATCTTCCCACATGATATTAAATAAGAAAACATTTTGAAAATGGCTTAAAATGAGATTTTTGGCCTTCGCCCTTCAGTCACCTTAAGGATGTTCACATGGCAAAAACGCATAATTTTATATTTGTATGGCATAGAGTTAGTCTAACAGACGTTATATGTGATCACATTTTCCACTTGTGAAAGTTTTTTATCTCTCATAGTCTTCCCACAGTGGCATATCAAAGTAAAAATTTGCAAGTTGCGGGAACATGCCAATAATAAAAACCAGCTGCCTTACTCAAACGACATAATTTACACTGAAATTAAATAGTACGGGCCATATGCTAAAATATTTAAAACTACACAACAAAGTCCCTTTCTACACTGAAAGAAAAATTTTGTAGGAAGTTTTTCCTGCAAAATTATTTTGTAGTTACCACAAAATTATTTTGCGGTGGCCACAATATTTTAGTGGGGTTAACAAAATAATGATGTAGTAACCACAAAATAAATTTTGCAGAGTAAATACACACAAAATATTTTGTAGTCGCCACAAAACATTTTTCTGTGTATTTTCTGAAGATGGTCGTAAATAAAGACAATTATCGTAATTTTTAGAATATTTTAGATAACACAAAGTAACTGCTTTGTGTGATTTAAAATCTTTTAGCATATGGTCCATACTTTCTCATTTCAGTGTAAATTATTTCATTCACGTAAGTCAGTTGGTTTTTGTCAGCATGTTCCCGTAACTTGAAAATATTGACTTTGACATGCCGCTATGGGAAGACTATGAGAGCTAATAAAGTTTCACAAGTGGGGAATGTAATCACCTGTAACGTCTATAAGACTAACTCTATGTCATACAAATATAAAACTACGAGTTTTTGTCACGTGAACATCCTTAAGGCAAAGGTGAAAATTACATCCTTGCGGTTGTAGTTCATTCATTTGCCTTGTACATGTTTAATAATATCGTAAGGTCGCACTTTTGCAGATATAATTGGCGGGTTATTACACTACAATGAGCGTTTTCAAGACCTGACTTTTTTTTTGTTGCATTAAATCTTGGTGGCTCTAAAGTTAAAAATTTTGATGCTTGTTCGAATTTTTCATTCGTGCAAATAAAACATTTTTTTTTTACAGTTTAGGGTAAATGTTGAAGTGTGTTCTCAAAGTGTTTCAGGATAAACTGACAGTGCTTTAAGTTTCCCAGTTTATATAATTGTGATTTTAAACATTTGAGAAAAATAAATAAGACATCAATAATACGGAGACGTACATTTAAGACATAATGTTTCAAAATCTGAGTATTTTCATTGTGGGTTAAACTTAAAAAAGTGTATGAAATTTTCTGCATAGAAAAATCACACAGGTAGGCCTATTTATATTATTTTATCGTACACATATATGCAGTTCAATATTTGGGTAATTTTTTTTTATAAATTAGGCAAAACTTGTTCTAAAATTACTTCCCTCTATCGAATAAAAATTATCTTTTTTTTTTTTTCCCAGGGATGTTGGTGACATCCGCACGGGTTGGCAATGGCGCTCTCGTACTGCAGCAACGACGTAAGTAATTATCAGTTCTAAATATATAAAATTCTATAATTTCATTTACTTGACATGACGCCTTGTTGAAACCGTGTCGTTTGTATTTTTATGAACCTGAGAAGTACTTCTTTGTAAATATTCTTCCTAATCTATCCGAAAAAATGGACATATGCGTATAATGGGTTTTACCACACACCAAATTTTCTTGTGTACAATTTAGAAATGAATTCCTTACGTCTCATGTCAAAATATTTTGAGGTTTACTGTTCTTTAACATCAAGAGCTCTGTAATGGGTAAATGTATTATTGTAGATTGTTGTAAGAACAATCATTCTTAAAAAAAAGTAAGAATATCAATAAGATTGGGTTACTGGATTTAGTTTCTTGGACATACTTCATTGTAATATAGATAACTGTCAAATAAAACTAAATATAACAGAAAAACATAAATTAGCAGAGTATGCTTAGTCAACAGGATATATATATATAACATATATATATATGTACACACAACATAAAATTCCATAAATGAAAATGGGTTACGTAAAATAAGGACAAACAGAATGTCTGGATAACTACTGTGTTTTTGTTTCGTCTCATAGTTGTGTTGCATGTTGTTTTCTGTTCGTGTCTGATATAATGCTGGTTTTGTTTCGTCTCATTGGCGTTTCGTATTTTTGTTTTGTGTGTCATGCATTTTTTTTTGTTTGTCACTTTGCCAAAACAGACCTCAAACCATTGTTACCTGCCTTAGTGGTGTGTTGGGTTTTTCTTCTTGAGTTTATTTATTTTATTTTATTTCTTGTCTGCTTGTCATTGTTTTACTTGGCCTGATTCCATTTATGGAATTTTATGTTGTGTATGTATCCTGTTGAATAAGCATACTCTGTTTATGTTTTTTTTTTGCCAGTCATCGCAATGGAGTATGTCCAAGAGACTAAATCCAGTCATGCACTCCCATTGCACAGTTCTTTCAAACATCGTAGGACTGTGTTACAGGTTCCGTGTATGTTATTACTACACCAGAGCACTTTGTTTCTTGTGCATCCATAATGCTGCTTCTTACACAACCAGGTTGTTTGAAGGGCAATACAAATAATAGGCTACCGCCAGCGAAAGCTTGTTACGTGTGCTAGCAGAAAATAGTGACCTTAAATTAAGGAAACACTTCTCGCTGATGTTTTACTAACAAATGTATTTTAAGGAAAATTGTGCTTACGTGGAGCAAGTGATGACGTGAAAAAATAATTTTAAATTGTAGGTTTGTTATATTCTTAAAAATGTCAAATTCATTCGTTTCAGTTTTAATGCGTTTCATGTACATAATTCTGTGATACATTCGTACCTTAGACGTTAAATACATCCTACTCGCTAACATTCTATGTTGTCGCACCGAAAACTGAAGTTTATCGGTACTAAAGTGTTCGAAACATACGAAAGGCCTCTTTAGGTTGCTCGCTTAGATGTAGATTAAAATTTACGTTAGTTATTCTTGAAGCTGTGTTTCGATCATGTCGTGTTGTAGTTATGTTCGTTTTATTAACATTGTTTACTTTTCGGTACAGATATAAAGTGAATTTGAATGGATAAAGGCTAATGCAGGCAACGTTTGCGTTTAATTTTTGTGCATTCCTAATTTTGTAATTCCGTAAATTACCGAAACTGGCGTGTACTATCAAGACAGTTTCGTTATTTCTCCGCCAAAATAAAATATGCTGGTAAACATATTAATAAATTTGCAATTCAGTTTTTATGAATATAAGTATTTCGTATGTATTCTGTTCACATTTCTCTGTCAACAAATGAATGATTAACCGCGCTAACAGTGGATAACTCTAGCGACCGATATCCTCAAATTGTAATAAAATATTTCTGTCCTCCTTTTTTCACTGCTGTTATAGACATGACTTCGGCACAGAACTTATAAATTTATCCGAATATAACATTTCAAATGCTCTAATGAACAATTCGGTTAGTCTACCCGAGTTACAGATGAACTTTTCATAGAATTCTTTTTCCATAACTCACGGGTAAAATGATCCAAGTAAATAACAACTCAAGTCCTATTTACCTAATTGCTATCTTAAATGCATCGCTAGTTATGTTAAGGAAATAGAAGTTACTAGAGTATATTTGAAATCATATTTCTCAATTTGGTAGTATGCTCTTCGCCCCATTAGACATCCTCTTTAACGTATAGTTTGCGACGAGATTATGCGACTCCATCGAGTTTTTTGAGCTTTTATTTTTCCTGTGATTGCATCTGTGTTTCAAGTATAAACTATACTATTTGTACTTTCTGTTGCAAAGTAATAGAAAATCATGTTTTTTGTATGTAGTGTTCCTCTACTCTCATTGCACAGCTATTTAAATTCGACATAACAACAACCTTGTTTTGTATGTGCAATATATCTTCAAGTGGCATTGTTGCCGTACAACAGTTTTCCAGACGAGAGTTATTTTCCAGTGTAGTATTTACAAGTTAGACTTCATGGACAATAAATATTATGCAACAAATTTTGGTTTGTGCAGGACTGCTACATTACTACTTTTTTCAAGTAGCATGCATAGTTTCTTAAAAAATTATTAGTATTTATCTATTTTTAACCTGCGCGATGCCCACACTCTAAAATCCCGTATCAAACACAAATCTTAAAAGGTTTAACTTTTTTAAACTTCGCATTAAGTAAATATAATTTTTTTGTCAGAGACGATGGCGCAACTTTAAATCACAACGAAGTTCCGACGCAGAAGTTCTATTTTTGGGCTCCAAATATTTCCACGAGAGTAAATTTACGTCAAGAGGTATTTTATAACGCGTTTCCTCTATTATCCCACATTCTGGCAGATATACCACACATCCAATCTTACTTCTTTCCCTTACATTTCTGCGAAGAAAATATGTTTGGGCCAATAATAAATCTTCCCGACAGAGAAATGTTTCCACAATTTCCTTATCTCGGGGAAACACGACGTACATGTAAGCGTATACGTATATAAGTGCCTCGCTGGGTCGGAACGTGTCTCACTTGCCGAATAAAGGACTCTTTCTCCGTCTCTCTCTTACTCTGAAAAGTTAAGGTCGCAGCAGATTTTTAAAGATGTTTTCGTGTGTAGACGTGCAGGATCTGCGTTTTAAAACTCTTATAAGGTTGATGAAAAAAAAAATCAACTAAGTTGCAATTTGCTAGGAGTTTGTGGTAGTGACGTTACTATTTAGTTTGACATTTGGTTTTAAATAAAATTACCGTACAAACAAGAGATATTAAATTAAAAATATAAAAAAATCCCGTCTCACATGATACTAAATTTCGAATCGATCATAGCAGTAGAATTTATTCACATCTCATCAACAACTAGAAGAGAGCTGATGATCTTCAAACGGCTGAAATGATTTTCTCGAATCATAGCGTTGATGAATCTCGATCAAGTCAACATTCAAACAAAAATGATCTAAATCAAAATCGTTCATCCGTTTAGGAGCTACGGTGCCACAGACACATATATAAACACGTGAAACTTTTAACTGGGGGCCCGTGCTTTTGGTGAAAATATATCTACATCAGTTTGCTTCAGTTCCTCGTGCACTCTCACAAGTCTTAGGGCCGTATCTATAAACCTCTTTCAAATGACAACAAACTGTTATCCCCATAGAGAAAGCATTGGTGAGCAGTTAGTTGTCATTCGAAAGAGGTATATAGATACGGCCCAACTTTAACTGCAAATAATGGACCTGATGTTAATCGCTGTAACCTTGTTCTGATTGGTAGGGTCAAATGAGAAACGGGAGATCCCTGAGAAAACCCGCCGACGAGCGGCATCGTCCGGCACGATTCACACATGCGAAAATCCGGGGATCGACCTCGCCGGGAATCGAACCCGGATCACCTTGGTGAGAGGCGAAATGTCTGACCTCTCGGCCACCGCGGCCCCGCTTGGCGTCCGTATCCTAACCTGCGATACAGCTGAATCGTTTTAGATAGGAATATTTCCTTCTCAGCACGCATGAACGGATTTTCTTTCAAGTAAAGGAATATTACGTTTTTCGCGTTGACAGGCCATGTGATCATGATTCATTTACTTTCTTGGGAGCCACACGCCGTGCTATCTCTTACTCCTGTGACTACTGTAGTAGTACTTCGTGAAACTAGATTTTCTTCTTGTCAGCTGTTTGCCGTTACAGTAATGAGAATACTGAGGCTGAAACAATTGTACAGAGTTGTGCATCAATAGACTATGCGCCAATTTAAAATTATCTTTAACATAGCGCCTGCTTCATATTACTGATATGTATAAATTTAATTTATTAGTCTTTGACTACGCTGGAATCGTCTATTTTTACTTTGTCTATGCATATACTATCCCTGAGCCAGAACACGTTTTGAACTTTGTCTATGGGTTGAGTGTAAACTTATCATGGTCAGGTGAGTGATTTATAGTCTTTTGACGATTTAAATTTTATTTTATTTAATGACCAGATATTTGCTTGATCTGGGCATTGAGGCGACCGTGCTCGTACATAGCAGAAAGAAGTAATTCAGCGTAAGAATCAACAACCTCGTAACAAACAGAAGAAGGTGTTTTGTGATAGAATTTTTCGGAAAAGATGAGGAGAGAACGTTTTGCGGCCACTAAACACGACGGACGTAGACCATTGACGGGAAGGTAACCAGCTGTATAGACGAGGATTGAAACGTCATTCTGCAGTGAAAACTGGTTCTGTACTTCAGTACCACGTTGGTTTAGAAAATTTATCCTGTTGCGAGACTTTCACAACGTCTGAAGTATAAATACCGTGGGTCACAAGTTCAGGTTGTCCGCATGAAGAAGATGTCTCCGTTCGAAGTACTGGAAGAAGATCTGAGGTCCTGAGGGGCTGTCCAACCTGGTGCGAGAGGTCGAGCAGAAGAGTGTTTCGTCGCCTCTTCACATTTCGAGCGTTTCTGGAATTCGCCTTCAGGACGAGGTCTGCAGAGAAGGTCCCAGTACTCCACCCATCACTAGATGTCCGGCTCCTTCATGACTACAAGGATACGATCTCAAGGATGGGCGAATTTTGGTGAAACAAACTTCAACTTCGCCGTCATAAGGAAAATTTGAAAATCCCGAAATATAGAACGAAGTTTGCAGTTTATCTCGGAACTAGTTAGAAACGTGAGATATAGATATTTCCTAAATCAGAGTGTAAGAAAACTGTGCCAATTAATTCTCAGTAACCAATTATGCGACCCCAGTTCAAAAGCTATGCCGGAGCAATAAACTCTGTCCAGGGAAAATCTACGTCCTAAGAATCAGAAACTGACCCAGTTTTGAAATTTTGAAAACGATTCGGGTCATGGTAGTCTTATTGTGTAGGTCAGGTTTTATATCTGGTCACGGTATTCATACACTCCACTAATACCCACTTTATACAGTTAAATTTTAGAAGCTTTCTTTAGTAGTTCTAGTTCCTGACTCTGTCTGTAGAAGTCATTTCACTTGACCATAGATTCCTTTCAAATATCAAGAATATTAAATGCACCATATTTGAACATAAATTTGATTATCATTTCTTTAAGTAACTATATTACTTCTGCAGGCGTTTCCTGTTTCCGACTAGATCTGTAGTCTAGAAAAGAAAAGAAACTACTGGTCTTTCTTGTGTAAATGACACGGTCCAATAAACCATTATAATGTAATAGTTACAATTTATATTACAACACGCCGTGCTATCTCTTACTCCTTGACTACTATAGTAGTACTTCGTGAAACTAGATTTTCTTCTTGTCAGCTGTTTGCCGTTACAGAGTAATGAGAATACTGAGGCTGAAACAATTGTACAGTGTTGTGCATCAATAGACTATGCGCCAATTAAAAATAATTAATAAAGCATGCTGTAAGATTATCGGATTTGAAACAGTCTTACAAAAAGGATATTAGTTCCAGAATTCTAATAGTCATAATCACGTAAAACGGGAGTAAAATACTCTTTATAAGACCGTTTCAAAGCATGTTGTACCGAAGTAGCATTAGTCGCTTAGTCTACTGATGCATAACACCATCCAGTTTCATATAATGAAGTTTTCAACCTTGCCTTCCGCGCCAAAAATATTTCTACGTACACTGGAACAGAAGGCATAGAGATAAAACTGACAAATACAAGGCAGTAGGTATCAGTCCTCCTTAAGGGGACTGCCAACCATGCTCACAGCCGTGTGTAGTCAAATGAAGAATATGTGTTAAAAGTAAATTATTTCGTAGTCGTGCCTATTTTTAAGGTAAACTTTTCGAATAAAAATCTTGAATCTGAAAAATCTTAAGAAATATTATAATGGAACGAAAAAGAATTTCAGAAAACTTTTTGTTTAAAAGTGGAATACTCTGTTTCACATAAGTAGAGATGATGGTTTACCGCGAGAAAACTTGACTGTTTGCTGGGTTTCAACGCATGTTCAGCTTATGAAAAGATTACTGGCTTTCGCTTGTAAGCGGAGCTGTTACCCTATTTGACTGAGTCATTAAGAAATCCTGCTATTGTATTATTTGATTTATTGGTCTGCAGACAGTTATGTTTTGTCAGACACCCAACCATGTATGTCGCAAGAAACCACAGTTTTTTCAAGGGTATGTTGGCACAAAACATTATCGCGATATACCATCATCTATATACATAAGTTCAATTTAAACAGTTCCGAGAGCAAAATTATTTTTAGGGATTGTATATTTTTCGTGCTATGTTATACGAAAAATTCAGTTCTAAAATGAACTTATGTTGCATATTTAATTATTTTAGATGTAAATTTCATCTTGCATTGTGACATACTTTACATTCAACAGTAACTGCCCACTCAGTAGAACTTGTAATTAATTTAAAATATGTTTTATTGGGCCAATATATGTTTACTTTTGAGTGTGTTGAAATGTTCACACTGGTTTTTAGTTACATGGAAGTATTCATATTGTAAATAGTAAAGATGTCTGCAAAACGGCTGGAAGGAAACTTTATGCAGTGCTGGCTTTATCATGAACGACCTTGTATATGTTTAAAATCGAGGCATTAAGAAGTAATTAATTTGATCATTGATTTCCTGTATAAACTCCGTGGCTTTGTAGGTAGCTAGTTCGTTTAACGAGGCCGGCTGGCTCCTGCCAGGCCCTGACGTTGGCCGCAGGCATTCTGCCGTGCGACCAGATTCGCTGGCAGATAATAATTACACGTCTGCCGCAGGAGTCGCCCTCCCAGCGTGTACCTTCTATGCCCTGGCCCCGATGCTGCCTTCAGGACACCGTCGTCAGGTTAACACGTATAGGGTGTGTTGGCGTTGTTGTCCCTTTTCATGTAGGCTAGCTCAAACACTTGTTTGCCACGCGAGATGTGGCGGCTGTACGGTTCTTGCCAGGTAGGGCATAAGTAGGGACTGGAAAAATACGTTTGTTCCCTGACCTATCGGCTAGCCTCCAAGAGTATATATATACTCAAGCAAACCATAGCTGCTCATTAGTAGAGAAGGTGAGTTATTGCGAGAATGTTTTCTGCCAGCGTATTCTGTAAATCTGTGTATCGTCTTGCGTCATGTACACTGTTAAAAAAGCGAGTAATATTACTCATCATATGTATGGTAGTATTCCCCAACCTTGAGAGGAAAATATAATTTCCGAATATGTGTGGAAATTTTCGCAAGGTAGTGTATTCGCCACATAAATCACTCGGAAGTTTTGCTCGCGCGTTATGTCAAATTGTCTTAGAGATCTTGCGCAAATACGTAATGAAAAATTACATTACCAGTTGAGTAACTTTCCTTGACACGTGCTGAGTAATTTTTCCTTACTTGTAGAGGTAATTAACATCCATTACATGTAGAGTAAATGTACGAAATTTTTTTACAGCGTGTATTGTTAACCGACGGTTATGTGGCACAGTCTAGTTGTTTACAGACGAATGATAGACGTCCAGAAGTAGTGCTCCAGAGTTATCTTTGGCCCAGTCAAATAGAGATTCGCCAGTAACGAAATAAAAGCGTCAGAAATGAATACATTACATTGAAGCCTAGAAAACAGTCAACTTTTCCCGCGATAAATCACCTTCTCTACTTGCTGTTCGTTAATACAGTGATATTGGCCTTCATTTAGTGTTACGTTTTTGCTGTTGGCTCTGCGACTTCCGGGAACCGTCATAAGAGTCGAGGGCCAATGAACGACTTGAATAGAGGCGGAACTTCAGTCTGGTGTGAAATACAATTCCTACCTCCATGGATACCGCAACCGAACATAACCTTCATACAGACGTTTGGCTTCACATGTCCCGGATGAGATTTATGAAGAGAAAATTGATCATTTGTTTGGAATTTGCTTCTTTTTTTTTCAGGTAAACATTGATGCTATGCATTTGCGTATCTTAACCATGATGAAATGAAACTATTATTTTTTTACACTTGCGTGCAAGTCTATAAGAGCCAAACATTTTGGTCAGTTCGGCTCTGAGCAAAATCAGCTCGATTCTCTAATGATTCCCTTAACTCACACGTTGTTTCTGTGACAAGATAGTGCTGGAATGGTGTGCCCTCGCCATTTTGCTTGATTTTTCACTTTAGTTACAAGGATTTTCAAAGGAAGTGTTTTTTTTTTTTTTTTTTTTACGTGGGATCGCACTGGATAAATGAAGATAGGGGATGATGTGGGAATACCCCATGACAATCTTTGAGCTACTTTACAGTTAAACATCATTTCTCAAAAACAAGATTTTTCTCCCGAAATTGTGCTGTGGTAATACAATCCGGGGGAAAAAAAATTAACACTGGGTGGATTTTCATCGGACGTATTTAGGCAATTACGAAATGCCACAAAGTTAAAAAAAGTTAGGGCAAAAATTTTACTTGCGTCGTTTGAACAGTAACCCGGGTAAAATATCCAATCATCCAAAAAATCACCAGCTTATTGTCTCGATAAACTCAGAGTTAACTCTACTCCAGAGCATGGTTAGCTGATGTCCGCAGAATAAGAAAACTAAGTGGTGCGAAAAGTATAAACACATTGATATAATCAGATTTACAAATATGTGAAACTGTAGGCTCGGTTTCGAAAACATGAAGCAAAGAAGGAGAATTTTGTGAGTTGGAAAGATGAAGTACTGGAGGTTGAGAATTTCATTGGGTTCTTTTAATCTAATTTTTAACAACTAATGCAAAAGGGCAGAACATTTTTGACAGTTCAATGACCTACATGCTAGAATTCATTGCCCTATTTACACTCAAGCTCCGTCTATTAGTTCATTATGCTATTACACTGAGACAAATGTTTGGGCCTTGACTATACATAGGATAGTGAATTATAACACGCAAGTCATTTAATTAGCAAAATTTACCTGACCCTATATATACACACAACACTACCAAATATTGTATATATTAAATTTAAATCAGAATTAGGTCACGGGGCTTAAATAACGTAATGCAAAAAACTTAACGATCCTGGTATATAGTAAAATTTTACATACATTCATAAAACATGATTTTTTTTATCGACGCCACTGTAAACCCCGAGTTACTTGCAGGTATTCAAGGACAATCTTTCTACCACAGCCGATCGAGAAAAAAACTTACCACGTTGAGAAAACGTTGTTACCATCAACGTATTACCTTTCTTAGAATTTGTTTGGTCCCATTCAGCCCTATTAAAATGTGGCATAACTTGTGGATCGGATTTTCATAGCCATGTTTGCCCCACTTGTAGAGATTTGTGTGTTTATTTTTGTGGACCTCCTTAATCCATACTGACGGTAGTTGAAGACGAAAACATAGTGTAAATGTTATAATTTGTACACTGAGAAAAAATTTAATCAGTCATTATAAAAAAAGAGAAATCCGCATTTCAAAAGAATATGTTGTAATTGAATTGTAGATTTTTTTTGGTACGTAAGACTGACAGATGTTGAGAGGAACTTAAACTTCCATAACTACAGAACAATTTGTCCTCGTAAATTTGGTTAAATAAATAAGTTAAAATTTTTTTTTACACACTTATGATTTAGGCAACAGTGCCTTTTGACAATCACCGATTCAACTGTAGGTACCATGTCTGTGTTACAACAGGGACATCAACGCATTTTGGTAGTTCTTACTACTTGGATTGTTCCTACCACATGTTCTAGAAGTAACAATCTGTTATGTAGAAGAAAGACATTCCTTTGCTTCTTCTAAAGAACAGAATGTCGTAGGAACAATTAAGATATTATTGACAACAAAACTAGGTTGTTCGCTATTATTTTTACAGAGAAATTGTGTCGTAAACCGGGATTACTTTAACTATTTTCGGAGTTACTTTTCACCATTCAAAATATTAGTTTTGGGGTCTTTTGCCAAATACATAAATAACTGGAACTGAGTGCTTAAAAAAACTCTTTTGATATATATATATATATATATATATATATATATATATATATATATATATAGTTAACGTTTGAAACTTTCTTCACAAAATATCATAAATGCCAAAACTTTGAATGGCGAATGTTACCCCACAAGTTTACGGGGAGAGCTAAATGCTGAATTTTATTTTTCAATTTTCTGCAATAACTTCTGTTTTAAAATTTTTTCTTGTGGTAACTGTGGCAATGTTGAGGCATAGAAGATATTAGTGATGAACTTTGGAGATCATAATAGTGTAATATGTTCATGTTATATTGGTCTTGTAAGCATTCTTGAAAGTTAACATGTAATTCCTTTGCAATGATTCTGCATGACAAATTAATGAAACATTCCATTATTATTTATGTCAAATTGTTTATCAAGAATATATCCTACGTCACGCGAAAGAGAAAAAACGTATAATTCAACTTGAATAAATGCTATGGTTCGAAAACAAAAATATTAGAAAATTATCTAAATTTCCCCCTAGAGTGATTAATAGTCACCATCTTGAATTTTTGTATTTTGTGTCATAACGTTTCTTCTGGCTACGTTCATGGAACTTTGACTTAACTGCAGGAATAAAGTACATATTAATTGAATTTTATTTATTTTAAATATATATTTTCCGTTACTGTTGTTACAGATTTAATTGCTGTTAAGAAAGTAATAAAATTTTTTTAAACTGTAGTTCGATCTGTAACAACAGTAATGAAAAAAATATATTTACGGTGTCTAATATGTATTCTATTCCAGAGTTAGGTTAAAGTTACAAATATTTACCCAGAAGAAAACTTATGACACGAAGTACTAAAATTCAAGATGTTGTCTATCACTCACTCTTAAGGGCTTGTTCCCTAGTTTTTTTCAGACTAGTGCCAATAACTCAAATATTTTTAACCAAAAGTTTTGAAAAATTTGAGTCGATGTGCAATGACACGATGCATAGAGATGATGGTATATCGCGAAAATGTTTTATGCAAACATACCCTTGAAAACACTGCAGTTTCTTGTAACATATATGACCGGCTGATGTACGTCTGACACAACATAGCTGTGTGCAGACCAATAGCAGGTAACAAATATTACAATAGCGGGATTCTTACTGACTCAGTCAAATAGGGCAGCAGCTTCACATACAAGAGAAAGCCAGTAATCTTCTGGTACGCTGAACGTACTTTGAAACCCAGCAAACAGTCAAATTTTCCCGCGATAAACCATCATCTGTAACGATGCACAATAATATGGACGCGTTTTTTAAAATAATGTACCATTCGCCAACAAAAAAATAATTTCCTTCATTTTTGCTTATTTTCACGACGTAAAACGTGGTACTTTGGGTAATGAAATCTAAAAAACCGTTCAGTATAATTCTACAAAAAAAAATCAGCTACAAATTATAACATGTAAGTGTCAAAACTGTGCAGCGAAATTTTGATATGAGTATTAGGTAGCAATAAAAAAATATGTTCGAAATCACTGCAAAACTCCGTAACAAGGCCTTAAAGAAACTTCGGTTTACGGTACTTAACACAGCCCTTTTTCTCAGTGTATTCTTAGTAACTGAACAGATCTCGACCCATGTGTGCTTCCGTTTTAAGTAACAAAGTTAATTTGGAGGTTTAATTAATTATGATAAGTAACATCATAACTCGAGTCAGACGTAGGAATTTCCACCGCCTGTGTTACCCCAGCTTGTCTTCGGTCGCTGGAATGAATTACCCTCGAGGGGTGGTAGCGTTGAGACCGCGCGCTGTCGCCACGCCCGTTGTAAACATTTGACGCGATCCATCAGGAGCAGTCTTCTTGTATCTCTCGTCCCCGCTCATCCATCTGCCTCAGGCTTTACTGTTCTCTCATATCTCTCGCTTTGTGTTATCTCCCTGTTTCCTACGTCGCCGCCTTATTCCGCTGCCTTTCTCACACACACTTTGTGGTCGTCCGTTTTTTTTTATATTTCGTTTTTTGCGGGATGTAGGTTCGCGCTATTTCTCTCCTCTTCGCTCGCGAAGAAACTTTGCGAGATGAGGAGGTCTTTACGTACGCAGTCGCAGCATCTTTTCCATTTCTTTCCGCGCGGTTCTTGATACAAGCGCATTGCAGTGTGGAAGCCAGGATGCTAAGGCAGCGCGCCAGCTTCTTGCTTCGGCGAGTAAGGTTCAATTCCAGGTGAAAAAACACTGGGGGAAAAAATTCCACAGTCAAGGCGTATGGCCATACAATTTGATATACGAGAATTTTCAGGTAAAATTTGTACAGTTCAATATTCTCGTGTCGGCGAGAATGTTGTTGATGCTATTTTAAATTTCGTTCAACCCAAAATGTTGCAATATGTTACTCCAATGTAAGTCGCGAGAATGTTTGTTGTGAAGAGAAGGGTGACAAAACTACTAGTGAGTATTTGTGGAGGTGAAAGTTTACATTTCGTTCCTAGAACCTGTAGTCCAAGTCACGAAGAAGCGTCAATAAAACGATTAAAAGGTTTCATAAAGAAAAAACTATTGGGATATATGTCATACATTAATGACATTTTCACAGAGCTGTCGTCAAACAACTAAAAAGTTATTTTACATTTTCACAGAACTGTCGTCAAGCAACAAGAAAGTTATTTTACCGTTCCCTTCAGACAATAGAGAGAATTGGTACTCAGTTTCATATCGTAAAACAAGTTGCATTTTGTGCAATGTTACGAAACCGCCACCTGGTACAATATACCCATACACAAATTAAATTATTAGATTTTGTAATGTAAATACATAATATTCTGAGATTGCAATTCGAATAGTTGCTGAACTTAAACTTACTGATGTAATAAAAATTACTGGGTATAAAAGAAAATATAAAAAGGCGAAATAATGATAAATTACTAGATGTATGTGTAATTTTGTTAATTCCGAAATATGACAAATTCTTTATTAACTTATGTGGCGCTATTTTTGAATTTGTTAACTTACAGCAACACATTGTACTAAACAGAAAGCTTGCGTGATAATACGAAATAATATGTCAGAATCGAGTCAATATATAGTTTTCTAAGCGAGAAAAACGTTTTCATCAACTGATGTTTTTCGTCCCGAAATAACCGATCCACAGAAGTAAAATCTATTAAATTGCATACTCAAACTATAACTCGTAAACATGTAAATAAGAATTTCATTCATCCAATATTTCGAATAAAGCTTTAAGTATATCATGTTATGCTATCATTAAAATTTTCTCACGTATAGCAATACCCTTAAACACAAAGTTTCGATTTTTTTTCTGTGAGAAAGTCTGACATTCTCTTAGAATTAAAATATTATTGTCCTTATTGAAACATTATTTATTCATGTCATGATATCTTCTGAAATTTTCTGTTTAAGTAGTTACCCATAGATAGTTATTGGAATCGTTGAAATTTAAAATTTGTCATGAGTAGATAAAATTGTACATAACATTTAAAAAGTAAAAGCATTACATATGTACTGATATGGTGTGTTCTCATTCGAAACGACGAACCTGCAAAAATATGTCACTAAATTAGTTTTATTGACGAAGTTTTTTTAATACATGAAATTTGTTTTGCATATCAAGGCTGTTTCCCGATGCACAGCTTAAAACGTTTATTTCTTTCTAAATATTTTTTCCCTCAAGAAATGACGCACATAAAACAGTAAACCGTAATAAAATAAATTGGTTGACGAACTGTAATAATTTCACTTTAATTTTGAGTATGTTCATGAAATACTGAAATATTTTCTCGCTTTGTGGTACATTGCGAAATGATCGATCTTATCGACGATGCTAGGGGGTAAATAGTAATAAACTAAATTTGGGGGCAGGAACAAACAAACACTTACTGCCAGTGAACACGTGTCTGGAAATAACGAAGTGCAAAGATGCAGGGGCAAACATTAGTACGTAGATTTGAATTCAGCATTCTGCTAGGCGCCAGTCTGGCTGAGATGATACAGAGCACAGCGGAGTGGGAATACGAATATTGAAGACTGTAGGTTTCTAGGAATGGATCAGTACCTGCCATTTTCGAATTATTCAGTTTTCGCTGTATGTTCCATACAATGAAGTGAATAGATTTTGGTCAGTGCTTGACATCAAGGTCTTTAGTGCTGGTGAGGGGTGACATGATGCGAGTACGGAGCAGCGCCGGAATGAATGGACGGGGAAAACGGAAGATCCCCGAGAAAACCCGCCGGCCAGCGGCATCGTCCGGCACGATTCCCACATGCGAAAATCCGGGGACCGACCCCGCCGGGAATCGAACCCGGATCGCCTTGGTGGGAGGCGAGAGGTCTGTCCATTCGGCCACCGTGGCCCCACGATGCCGATGAAACCACTGCCACACAATGAGATTTATTAAAATTTTCCATCTGAATTGTTACCGAATTGTCACATCTTCACTACTTCGTTAGTTTCTGACTAGTAACTTTCCACAGGAAGAAAGTCATTGTTTTCTATGGATGCTCACAATAGTACTGACAATAATAATCAAGCAATGCCAATGTAAGAAACTATTTCATTTGCCTTGGTGCAGCACGAAACAGTATAGGAAATTTGTAGGCCAAATAAAATGCAGAAGTTCCATTATTCCAAAATAGCGGGTACTGGTTCCCTCTTAAGGGCGTTCAAGTGCGATAAAGTCTTAATTTTATATTCGTATGAAATAGTGTTAGTTTTGTAGACGAAATTTGTGAGTGCAGTTTCCTTTTGCGAAACAATTTTACCCCTCATAGTTTTCTCATAACGGTGCGTCAAAGTCAAAATTTGCATGTTATGTTGCCATGCAAATAGTGAAAACCAATTGACTTACGTAAGTGAAATAATTCACGGTGAAATAACATACTATGGGCTACGTAATAAAACATTAGATAAAAATCCTGCGAATGGTTTTTGTATTTTTAAAAAAATTGCTAAATTTTCAACTTTTTTCTTGTATTTTGCGAATTTTTTTTTAACTCAAAATATTACGTTGCTGGTTTTTTTAACGTTTTATTGCGTAGCTCATGGCAACAGAACATGCAAAATTTGACTTTGACACCCCGTTATGCGAAAACTATGAGAGCTAAAATTGTTTCGTAAGAGTACAATACACTCACAAGTATCATCTACAAAACTAACAATATTTCATAAAATAATAAAATTATGATTTTATCGCACTTGAACACCCTTAAGGAGGACGCCGTGTCTTGCAAGTTCGAGGCCTAGAAATGCGGAAGAGATAAGGACGACACAGCACGCGCATCATGCCTCACTCTAGTCTCTATGCACGATTTACTAACTGGTGTGCTGTTTTCTCGCCGACAACGAGCCTCTTTGAGTCATTCAATGGTGACCCTATCTATTAATTTAATAAGTAATACTAAATATAGTTGTGTATTGTGCACGACTATGCCATTTAAAAGATTCTGTGCGAAGATAAGGTATCTTACATAAAGGACCGCAAATACACCCATGTTTGGCATTTTCGACCGAACATTTTCGTTAATTAGTATTGCTGAGCCTGAGAAGGCTATACACACGTCCATCGTTCTTTGAATGCTATTCCCACGTAGAAAACATTTACGCGCATTGAGCTGTGTGCGAGAATTCTTATAACAGCCGAATATCTGCACGCCACTCGGCGGCCTGCGCAGGCAGCTACCTTAAGGGCGCGATTCACCTCAGTTTTCAACGTATTTTTTTATTTGTACCAGATATTTTTTTCTTATTTTAGACATTATATTGTGATTAAATATTCCTCTTAGGAAATTTTTGTACCTCTCATTGTTTTCGCGTAATGAGTCGTAAACATAAAAATTTGGACTTTACGGTTTTAAGTACGCCACTAAAACCAACTGACATACCAAAAATGCACACTATATAACAATGTTGTAGGCTATGATTTGACATATAAAAAACAAAAATATATATATTTTTATATATCTAAAATTTTTTTTTGATAATAGTTTAGTGTTCATTTTAAAATTCATCATTATTTATTAAATACAAAAGTATTTTATTCTTTGTTTTTATATATGACAAATTGTAGCCTAAAACATTGTTATACTCTGTGAACTTTGTCGGTTTGGTATGTCAGTTGGTTTTATTGGCGTACTTAAAACCGTAAAGTCCAAATTTTGACGTTTATGACTCATTACGCAAACACTATGAGATATACAAAAATTTCCTAAGAGGAAGATTTAATCACAATTTATATCTAAAATAAGAAAAAAATATCTGGTACAAATATAAAATTAAATAAAGACGTAGAAAACTGAGGTGAACCGCTCCCTTAAGCGAGTGAAACATTGCTTACATTAAAAAAAAATGATATAAGTAACAATCTCCAACCTCATCATGAGTGTTACAAAGCCGAAGCATTTTGTCTCGCAATCGTGTGGAATCATGACAAAGAATTCCGTACACGAAGTTGATAGTTAATAGAAAGGGTTTAAAACGAATCATTAAAATTCCACTTATGCCTATTGATTTCAAACATTACTTGAAGATACATCGTGAAATGTAACCACGCGACGAAATGTATTAAAATACAGCAAACTTTCCATTCATTTTATATTACACAATTGCTTGCTAGCTTGGCGTTGTATCCTGCCTGTGCAGTGGTTAGAACGGCAGTCTCGAATTAATTTGGTTTAGAGAGCACGTGTTCAAACGTATTTCCTTATGTTGTGAAATTATCTTGCAAAGAACGCTTTTTTTTTCTCAAAAATAATATTTATTATATGAAAAAACACAATTCATTAAATTCTTTAAAAAATCTCTCGAGCTTTCGTTGGTTCACATTATTATTTTAGTGAGTTAAATGTTCATACAGACAATACCGATACGAGTATAATATTTTATTTACAAAAATAATGATAACGTTAAAAGGTGCTGGGCATCTGTAAAATAATTAGCCTACGTAACATTATGTTATGAGAATTTATTAAGTGTGTTACACTAGCATCTATTTTATAAAAAGAATTTTCAATAGTCGACCGGTTTGTACGTCAGCTTGTTTACCCACTCATACAATAGGCCTAATAAAACTTGTATTGACGTAGTATTGCAGCAAGTATCGTGTAATATCAGCTTTGAACTCAAGTTGCAAAAACAATTTGTTAATAAATTGAACGTAGAAAGTGTTTTAATGTTACTCTAGGCCAATACTTGAGTTCTCGCCTTGATGTTTTCTATACCAAACCTTGAAAAGTAACTGTATGCTTTTAATTTTATCTAGTATCTGACTTGTTTACGACAGTTTTCACTCGGCAGGAACACGTTTTGGACAAAAAACTGCTAAACTGTGATTAACGTCGTCGGCTCCTTTTCAGGGCTACGTCGAAGAAAACTGCTGCCACATTTGTCCGATATGTTTCTGCTCGCCTTGGCTAGTCCCTAGACGCTAATGGTATTTTTTTTTTGCCAGTCTCTGCTAATCGTTTCTCGGATCCTGTCTCTCGCTACTCCCTGTCCGCACGTGAAGACTTGCAACCATTTGTCACCATCAAGTTCCCGGGTGTTGCAAACTTTTAAGAGCTTAATTGCTGTTTCACGGCGAACGCGCGAAGAATTACTAGCAAAAAAATACTCGTATGTTGTTCTTGTAGTTTCTGGAAATGAAAAGATGCTGAATGCCATATCGTGCAGTTAAAAATTGCATTCGCAAAGATCGACCACGTCTAGAGTAGTTTCTGAATGCGGGTATACTTACGAACTTCTTAAATTTGACAAGTAGAACAGTGCCATGAATTGTTTACTTTCGCGTGTCAGATTTTTCGGTTGCTATCGTGTTGACTGATTCATACGTCTGTTTTGCGTTTGATCGTTGAGAACACAGCAGTTCTGGCATCGCCTTAACGTAAGTGAATTCTTTGCATTTTCCATGCTGGCGAGAGAAGATAAATTGCTGTTGGTTGTCGAGAGAGAAGATAGAGTATACTAAACAAATAATACATTTATGTAGTGATTAAATTGGGTTTGTTAATATTGAGAGAATCAGCGCTGTGTAGGCTACATTTATAGTTGAATGTTTATTGTTTATGAACTACCATATTTTTGAAATAATAATTAAAGATTTTGGTCAGCAGATAACATCTCGGTCTTCATCGCTGGTGAGGGGAGGTTTCACGAGAGTATGAAAAAGCGCCGAAACGAAGGGGTGGGGTGAACAGGAGATCCCCTAGAAAATCCTCTTACCAGCCCAGAAGCATCCGTTCGACACGATTTCCGCATGTGAAAATCCGAGGACAACTCCACGTGTACTTGAAGGAAGTGTAGGTATTCTCTCTACCAGAAGGCATTAATTGTTACATATTATAATCATAATTTAAAAACTGAGGAATTTGAATTTACACTACAAAAAAAAAAAGATTTGGTGTTCATATGTTCGTGCGACATTTAATATTATACAAAGCTAAAACTGGTATTTATATTATTTTACACCCACCATTGCGATCAGAATCTCGATAGACGTTATTTAAAAAAAATACCTAAAATATTAATTCACGTCATACATATGTTTTTGCAGTAATTTTTTAAATTAAATCAGGAAGGTACTACTGCAGAAAGTTATTTTCAACACTTTTCTAAGGATCCTACAAGTAATATTCATTATATTAGTTAAAATGGTTTTATGTTTTCTCTTAAATAGCGCGTCAAGAAACTACAGTAAATGTTTGACAATGGTTTATTTGTTGGAGTGAGACGATATATAAAATATTAAGTTTAATGTCCAAAATAAAATTTAACTGCTCACTAAACGATGTTATTATAAATTCCATTGGTAGAATTAAGTCAGAGGGATAGTAACGATATATGTAATTTGCGATTAAACAACATGTAAAAATGTCGGTGATTTCCAAGGGTTGTGAGACCAAATGGTGACGGTGTCTCTGTGTGTTACCAAACTGAACGGTGCCATATTGTAGCCCAAAAAATGCAATGTCCTATACCGATGATTTCTTGTTGGAAAAAAAAAATCCCCCCTCCCCACCAATCAGGACAACACCGCTAAAATATACAATACGCCTATCTTCGCCTGCAATATGTCAGCGTTCGATTTGGTCATATAACAGAAGAACATCTTTGGTATTTTCAGAGTTTTAGAAAACACCTCTTAATATTACTATCATAATTACAAACAGCGACAGCTCTAAGTACGTTATGTGATCTTATCCCCAGGCAGGGTTGGCGTCAGCACTTCCCTTCTGCCCGAACTGGCCGTGAAGTAGGTTTTGCAGGACAGAAGGATGAATGCTAGAAGGCTAGAGTGCCACAACCACAGACCAGACCATACGTTTTACAATTCAACTCGACTTTAGGGGGTCGTAAGAGGTTCGCCGTCGTACTTGCTAAACGCCACGCGAGGTCCTCCTCCTAAATGATAAGGTTTCGGAGGGGAGGTGTAGGTAGTTAACAGGAGTCGTGTGTCCGGTTCGCCACCCTCCTTAACAACTTTCCCCTCCCTTCACAACCCCTACTTCACTTCCCACGAGCCGGGGGCGGCACAACCGCGCCTCTCAACTCCCTTTCCAACAACCCCTTCGTCGCGCCGGTCGGAATTAGCATACAAATTAATGAGTCCCGCGCCCTGCCACTTTGTGGTGCGCTCGACAAAGGAGCGATTACTGCAAGTGCGTGTCCTCCCCCCTCCCCTAGCCACACGGCTCAGTACTTGCGTGAGATACCTTGTGAGAGGTCGTTGACAACGTGAGGACGAAGGTAGTAAACCGCTCAGCCTGTATTCTCGCACGTGGAAACACTCTCTTAACGCGGAGTTAAATGTAGCGACGCGGATGAGGGATGACAGGTTTCGCCACGGAGCGTCGGTACTGACGTAATTTCTCTTAATTAGAACGTGGTACTTAATTCAACGCTAAAAGCATTAATCTGTATCTGTAGGTTTCTTGAAGCCAATTTGCGAAAATTAAACAATAGCAATCCTAGACAATAGTTTTAGCCAACGTTATAAATAAAATTGTTTCCAGTGTTACGATTTTCTGAGGCACAATCTCTGACGCCGGAATCTCGTGTATTTAACTGCTAAGCAAGAGATCACGCGTAATGAATTAACAATTCTGGATAAATATTTACTCATAAAGTTGGCAAATACTATTATCTAGGATTGTCATTGAGTACTTTATCCATATTGGCTTCGAAAAAAGCGTAGAAATAAATTGATATTTTCAGCGTTTATTTAAATACCACGCACTCTAATGGAGTATGGAAAGATAAGATGTCGAGCGGACGACTAGAATAGAATCGTCGATAAAATCTGAACTACTCATAATTCACTATAAAAATTGAAAACTTGTAGTTGTATAATTTTTAACATGGTAATATCCAGGTCTCTATAGTAGCCTAATTTCAGAAAGACTCGCGTTTTTAATATAACATGATTTTACTATTCGAAAACCTCTCGCACTGAGGTGTATGAATGTTAAATTTATTTTTAAATTAAAGCGTGAATATTATCGTGCAAAAATTAAAAAATAAATATGTTTTCCATTTTTATGTACTTATGAGATTTAAAACCCTTATATTTCTAAACACAGTTTTTAATATTTTACTCGAATTTAATTCATACTACTGTCTAGTGCTGTATAAATAGACGTCCAATAGTAAAATATCTACTCAGCTAAAAGTTTCGTCGAATTAATGACGAATAGTTCAGACTTTATCGACGATGAATATCCGAGTCGTTAGTTCATCGAAACTAAAAAGGCTATATTTTTAGCAGCTGCTAAACATAATCTCCTAGTTTTGACTGTAATTCTAGTATAAATGTAAGTATGATAATTGACTGTCAGGTACAGGCTAAGCATTGGAAGGGCTGGTGACTACTAAAGCTGCAATCATATAATATTTTTGTTTCTAAAGTTTGTGTAAATTAAAAAACTCCATATTTTTAATTTTTTAAAGCTAAAATAGCTTGTACACAAAGTGAGAATCGCCATTAGACAAGTTCTGTGGTAAACGTTATATCAGTTAACTATACTAATGTAAAAAATAATTGAAGCAACAATAGATGATGCCTTCAATACTTATTTTTTGTTTATTTATTTTTTACTGCATTTCTCATTACATAATTTTCCACTGTCAAATTTTACACATAGCTGTAAAATATTTGTCTACAACAAATTGTAACATACGGTTAAGTAATTTATTGTGTGACAAATGGCATAAAAGGTTACACATATCATGGAAATGGGACTCATTTTCAGTGTATTTTGAGCCAAGATACGAAAATGTTTTCTGAACTTTACCTTCTCCATGAGCGCCAGATGTTTTGGACATTGTGATTACTTTTGAAAATTTTTACTCGTGATAGTGAAGACTTAAGTACGAGCACGTAGCACTTTACGACAAAATGGCTGGTAAGTTTTAATTTACAACCAGAGTTCTTGCAGTGTTACAATTCACGTACCGTACCTTGTCTTCGGCATAACCATTGACACGTTTATGTAATATATTTACACCTGTGATGTGTTCTGTATGTTTTGCTAAATGTTTGATTGTATGGAATTTATGTAGTTAGTTTTTATGGTAGGTCCCAATGTTGCACCCTATTTTATCCACGTTATAACAGAATACCTTCTGATATTAAAATATTGGACACAATGCATTTTGTTTGAAACATATGCTTTATTTTAATAGTGTTTATTTAGTTCCGCAATTACCGATATTTTGGAAGGTACTGTACGAGAAGATTAACTTGTAATTTTCTGTGAACCATTTCATATCTGGTTACATAACGAGTTAAAATATGATCGATATAGGCCTAGTTACTGTTCGTTTAAAATGACAAAATTAATAGTGTGAATAACTGGGAAAAGTTTTAACAATACTGAGGAAAGTAAACTTGTTAGTTATGCTGATAACATTTTTTGTGGCTCTTAAAAAAACATGTTACTGAAAGAAGCGGGCGTTTAATCTCCCTCCCCCTCATACCCTCCTTGTTGCACACAACCAGAGCGCAATGTAGAAGGAATTGACTTCGCCTTTGTTTAACGCGAACGATGGACATTTTCGGACGTCCACAACACACGCTTCTCCTCTCATCGTCCCGCTGCGACCCTAAACACGACGGGGTGTGGATTTGCATGCGTAAATAGCTCCGGTCAAAAACCCGGCGTCGTCGCTCTCGCAAATTAGGGCCGCTGTCGTTGACCACAAAGTCTCTGGCAATCACCAGGGGTTGTTCGTGCATGTGCGGTTCTTCGGCGAGAGCTTCCTTTGTTGGGTCGTTCGCGCGTCGCGACGACGTCCTCGCGTGACCTAAAATGTTCTGGGGAATGCTGGGGGGGGGGGGGAAGGAATGAAAAAAGGTTGGCGAGGCGACCGTAGCGGGATAAATAGCACACCGTTTGAAGTCGTCAACCAAGAACCCCCACCACAGCGCGACATAAACGAAATTCCCAGGGTGACGTCTCATAACCATGCCACAAGCACATGCTGTTTAGACACCCTGAGATCCAAGAGGAAACAGAATTTCCTCTTATTTTCACTTCCCAGACATATTTTTAAAAGAATTTTGTTTGCGCGGTTTTATTTGCCTTGTTTTGAATTGTAAATTTCATTAAGGGCGTTCAAGTGGGGAAAAATTCATAATTTTATATTTGTATAAAATAGTGTTAGTTTTGTAGACATTAACCTCTAACGGAAAAAAATTAGCTCATCTAGTTTTCCCGTAATGCCACTTCAAAGTCAAAATTTGCATATTTTTACTTCATACAAAACTTGAAAACCAGTAAATATAATGAAATGGAAAAAATCTCAC